>PVLA01004511.1:0-174036 GCA_004027455.1 Hydrochoerus hydrochaeris
GTCCTTCCTCCTGGAAATTCGTAACAGTGATATTCCATTGCATAAAAACACCACATCTTTTTCATCCATTCTGTGGTCCTACAGGAAATTCAAAGAGTAACTTTGAGTGATATCAAGTACTTTTGAGTGAAAAGAAAAAAAATGTCAACAATACATTGTCAAAGATAATGATAATGAAAGCATTACATTATCCTAATTATTATGAGGAAACACTGAGTGGCCAGAACAATTAGTGTCAAATACTTTTACTGGTTAAAATGCTGATAAATTATAAAAAGAACAATAAAAGGAACAACAGGCTAAAATGAAATATTAAAGATTCCAGCAAAAGTTAATGAGATGAACAGAGAAAAATAGTAACCAAATTACATAAACAAACCATAAATGAACAAGAAAACCCAAAAGTACCAGCAAATTTAAGAAGAAGTAATAAATCACAAATAAATCAAGAACTGACATATGCTGGGCATGGTGGCACATGCTAGTAATCCCAGCACTTGGGAGGTTGAAGCAGGAGAATCATCTGAGTTTGATGCCAGCCTGGGCTACACAGTGAGTTCAAGTTCAGTCTGAACTTCAGAGTGAGACCCTGTCAAAGAAAAAAGAATCAGTGAATGAAATATTTTTAAATGAGACTCTTTTTAGTCCACTGTACAAATACATTTAAAAACCTGTGTGAAATAAATAGCTTCAGGAAAATTACAAGTCAGTAAGTGGATCCTTTTAAAATCAGGAAACTTAAATAGTCCAATGTCTATAGGAAAAAATAGCACAATTAATTAAACAGAAGGGCCAATCATTTTACAAGGAAACTCAACCTTTCTAAGATGATACACCTGTAATACTTGACAAATTTTCAAACTACTGAATATGAGGAAAACTTTTTAATTCTGTGTGTGTGTGTGCTCGTGTTTGTGTGCTTACCACTGAACCCAAAGCTCCTTATATGTCAGGCACACATTTTACCACTGAGCTCACTGCCAGCCCTTCAAATGCTTCTTTTTTCTAAAGTATGCTTAATATTTTTTTTTCCAATTTTTTTTTTATTTAAAGAAAGAAAGAAGGTGTCCCCCCTAAAGAGAGAGAGGGAGGAGAGAGGGGGAAACCATCCGTGTTTACTGTTTTAAAATTTCAAGTATAGCCGGGTGTGGTGGCGCACTCCTGTAATTCCAGCACTCGGGAGGCTAAGGCAGGAGGATCGTTAAAAGTTCTAGACCAGCCTGGGCTACAAAGTGAACTCAAGGCCAGCTCGAACTGCATAGAGAGACCCCATCTCAAAAAGACAAATAAAGTTTAATTTAATTTAATTTAATTTAAAAAAAGAAAGAAAAGAAAATTTTTAAAAAAACAAAAAAGTAGAGTAATACAGAATTCAAAAAAATTAACATAAAATCGCTAGTTTATATATTACATATTGTCATCTTAACAATAGTTGTTAAAGTTACAAAATTAAAGAATAAAAAGTGGCTGGACACTCACACATTGACTGTGCAAACTCCTCTGTTCAATGATCTAACAGAAATTTGGTCATATGGGCTTCTATCTTACACACTATACATGCTGTTACATCCTCTAGAGCACTTTCCTTCCCTTTCACTTTTACAATATACATTATACTTTTTGGAACCCATTATTCTGTCAGTTATTATTTTTTTACAGTACAGAGACAATGTGATATTTACTAATGTGAGTCTTGTTTATTTCACTAATGAGGATAGTCTCAAGTTGCCTCCATTTACCTATAAAGGCCTCAAGATCATCCTTTTTTATAACTGAGTAATATCTTATTGTATATAAATACCACATTTTTTTCACCCACTCTGCAGTTGATGGGCATCTTCCAGGATTTAGCTATCACAAACTGTGCTGCTATGAACATGGGTGCACATATATCACTGTGACATGACCTTTTCAATTTTTCTGGGAAAATGCCCTAGAGGGGAATAGCTGGATTGGATGGAACTTCCAATCCTAGTTATGCTTAACATTTAGATCAAAGTGTGGTTGTGTCGGGGTGGGGCAGAGCAATTGAGAACTTGCTTCACATATGGGATGCCCTGCATTTGATCCTGAACATCAGGAAAGAGAAAGGGAGAGAGAGAAAGAGAGAGAGAGAGAGAGAGAGAGAGAGAGAGAGAGAGAGAGAGATCTAAATAGTATAGCACAAAAAATAAAATTATACACAAAAATTGCTTTTAAATAGGAATGTGAAAATACTACACATATTTGCAAACAGAATCAACATTAACAAAATAATACCCTATAATAAAGTAGAATTCCACGTTCTCAAAGTTAGGTCAATATAAATCCATTAATATCATATGTTGTATTAATCAATTTTAAAATAATAACTCAATTATTTTCATGGGTGCTAAAAATATCTGACAAAATTTAACATGCTTTTAAAAAACTGACATTTCTTTAGTAGGAATAAAGACACAAAAAATGCAGGAACTAAAGGTCTAATCTGAAAGCCAATATCATCCTTGATGGAGAAACACTGGAAAACTTACACTAGTATTAGGAATAAAGTAAAACGATGCTTTTTTCAAATGTGGTGCTAAAGGTCATTGACAATATAATCAAGATAAATCAATTGGAGGAATAAGAATTGGTAAAGGAAAGGGGAGACCTATTTGCAGAAGACTTGATAGCAAGTCTTAAATATCCTAGGAAATCAATGATAAAACTAACTGAAACAAAAAAAAATCAGTGAAGGGTCATAATATACAATTAACAAATAATCAGAAGACATAATAATATTAGAAAAAATTCCATTATGGCAGGAGCAAAGCAGTGAAAGGTACATTTTATTTCAGGTTTTATGTAAGCCAGTTGACGGAGAGCATGACACAAAGGTAACAGTGTCAAAGAAATTATGGGGACAGAACCCTAATGTGAGACGTCTGCTAGGGACTGGGATCTGTGGATGCTGAAGCAATGAGCAGAGCCCACACGCAGCTGATTGGCAGCTTCAGTAGCAATAGGGTTAATAATTATTTTATTATAAGAGTGAATGAAATGTGAGTGATGGGCTGGCTAAAGTTAGGAAAGGATTCGGTCCATCCTGAGACAGAGGAGAAAGAAAATGAAAGGCTGAGATTCTAAACCAACTTAAGGTGAAGGAAAGATGGTGAGCGAGCTTCCTTGGTAGCCGCACTCTTAGCTGAGGAAGAGGTAAAGCACAGAAGCATGGAAAGGACCCTAACCCTCCTCGGTGTGTGGAAAATTATTGGTAGAAAATTCACACTGTATTGAATTATTAAATCTTTTGATAGAATTCTCTTTGGGGAATGGTCTCAAGGTACCTATATACCACTCAGCTGGAGAATAAGATGATACCAATGGAAACTCCAGAAATATCACTACATATGTTAAATTAGGAGCATAATGTTGGCTGGTGACTTCATGCTTCTTTATTCCAGGAAATACTGAAAACAAAAGAGTCCGATTCAGTCTTCAAAAAGAATAGTCAACCATAGCTGTGTGAGAGTTGCTTTCCTTGTATGATTATCCTAATGTAATATTTACCCTCAAGGTCAGCAGTGGTGGTTGAAAAGACTGCCTTTTTCCCTGGAGAACGCCATCCTCCCCTGACAAACAATTTCTGTTGGAAGAACATTCTGTAAGCCCATGTTTCCACTGCATAATATTATCCAACATAGCACTGGAGGACATTTTAAAAACAAAGTCTTTCTTGATCTTTCTGAGCCAAAATACAGTGTATCTTGGATTTAATTCCCTTCCCACAAAGTAAACAGAATCCTTTGAACACAGGATTAGTCTTTCAATCTTGAATCTGTCTTCTCCATTTTTTTTTGGTTTTCATTCCCACATCTGAAAGAGGGATTTGAATAGATGATCTCTGAATTTCCTACCATTCTAGAGTTCATTGCACCAGTGTGATTACAGCTGTTTGTGTCATGTTTTCTTAGTATATACTAAACTTCTTGAGATTAAATAGGAAACATAATTCAACTGCCTTTGAGTTTCCTAAAGCATGTAGATGGAGTGCTTATGTCACTAAGTCTGTTACTGAAAATATAAGTAAGCTGATTCAATAAATGACAGTGCTTCCAAATATCAGAGTTTTGTCCAGGGATACTGCCTTACTTGGAAATAGAAAAGAAAGATGTTCATTCCAAGTGGATGAACACCTAAGTCCATGCTTGGTTAGTGCAGTACAGGATGAATTTTTGAGCCTGGTCTCCTCTTTTGGTTATGTGTTTCCATGTAGAATACAACCTGCATAATTGTATCATCTCTGCACAATACATCTCTGCCACAAGATACACAGCACCTCATGTCTGGTTAAACCTAAGGGATGGGCCCCTTCCTAACTCCCAAATATGCCTCCCTGTAACTATAATAACACCTGTCCTGAGAGCCACTAACTTGAGTGTAATGGATACTTTTCCCATTGCTGAGAAAAAATACCATTACTCAAAATGAAGGGAAGAGAGGTTTAATTGGTTTAGAGTTTGTAAAGGTTTCAGTACATTTTTGGCTGGCTCCAATGCAGGGTGGCATGGTAGATAAGTATTGCAGAGGAGAAACAGTTCATGGTGGGCAGAAGGTAGCAAAGCAATGAAGGTACCTTAGCAGTTTCTTTCTGCCCATTTTATATTCTGTTTAGGATACTTGGATTAGGGCAGTGCCAAACCAATCAGTAGACTGATTTAGTAATCACACGCTCTTAACCCCAACAGCACACTATAGATTCAGGCACCTTTGAAAAACCCCCACTAATGACTTTATGAGGCTTTGGAGGACCATGTAGACCAAAACTATAACACTCAGCACCTAGTACACACACACACACACACACACACCACCCTCTGAATATCTTTAGTTTAGTCACGGCAGTGAAGCTGTTATGAATGGATTAATGTCCTTCTTGAGTGAATGGGTTCTTCTTCTAATAGGACTGGGTTAGTTTTGGAACAAGTGGGCTGTCATAAAGCAAGGCTGTCCTTTGTGCTTTCCCATTTTCACATGCTCCCACTTGCCCTGCCTCTTCCCATCATGAAACAAAGCAGTATGAGGCTCTCAGTACACATAGTTGCCCAGTTTCAGACTTCCCAGACTCCAGAATCATAAGTGAAAATAAATCTCAGTTTGTTATAAATCACCAGTCTCAGGTATTTTGTTATAACAACAGAAAGTAGGCTAAGGCAGCCCTGTTTACTTCAGAGTACTCTAGAAGAAGAGCCATGCTGTTCAACAACTGTTAACTACTTCGTACCATTCTGATTCCCCTTTTCCTCTTCACATCCATACACTGTCCCTTCTTATTCTAACTTTATAAACTAACTTACTCTTCTTATCTTTACCTTCTATTATTATTCATGCCACTTCCTGAACTTAATTGAAACTCAGCAGCAGTTGAAATTCAAGGATATTTTGCTATTTGTTTTGTTTCCTCATATTCTGTGGATCTTAGGTTTAAGAAGTAATTGAGCTTTCATCCTTGCTATACAGTGTCATACCTAGATTAATAAGCCTCTGTGCTTTTAGAAAATTAATTTATCTTTCAAAAGTCACATACCCTTCATATAACACATGGTACATTCTACTAGCTGCCTATATTACATGCTGTCTTTTTCTTTCCAAAACAAAACACCTGATTTTATACAGAGCAACAATATATCCAGGTCTTTAAAAATAAATTAAGCTGTTCTTGTAGTTGAGATTAGTCAAGACTGTGAGTATATTTAATGTGGTATAAAGAGAAATGACTGGACAGAAGGTGAAAGAACACACTCGAAAAGAAGGAAGATCCAGTTCTGTTTCGTACTTTGATCTCTCTTTCTCTCCCTCCAGAAAAATGGAGTGTGATGTGATCTAGATGTTAGACACTGGTATCCACAGGATAGTGACTGTGACAGCAAAAGTCACAAACTAAAGATGTTTAGAGAAAATAGAAAAAGAGGCTGTTGGCACCAGATGGCTGCTGTCTCAACTTTGAGAAGCTACATCCAGACCTCTTGTTATATAAGAAAAGCAAACCTCTGTTTATGTAACCCATGGCTGACTCTCAATAAAACAAAACTTAGCTTCTTCCTCTTGATGCCTCCTCTTCATTCGTCAAGAATTGCAATGACAGAATCACAATCTTTCCTTCCATGTGAACTCAGTACCCAGGGAGAAGCCTCCATCAACATCTCCTCCACTCAGTACTTCTTCCTATGGATTTTTTAAAAAATTAAATTCTAATGATCTTTGTTTCAGTCCACCGAGGACTCATTCAGGACTTTTCCATTACTGAGAACTGCCTCACCAAAATCTCAAATTCAAGCTTTCCATTTTCTCCCAACACCATGTGTTCTTTGAGACTAAGTAACCCCAATAAAATAATCATTTGATCCCATTGGGAAGCCAATCTATTGAGCTCCAGCCCTGATGTCCCTTGTGTACTTACTTCCCTCCTTTCCCAAGTTAGACCTCATGCAACCAAGATATGGCTACTCTTTAGCAAACATCCTTCACTCCTGCTTTCTCCAATTTATTTTCATGGCAGAACCAAAGAATAAATTCATCAAGTGACTGATATTCTTGAAGAAAATCACAAGGTTTTCTCACAGGGGAGATAAATTCCATGTTAAATTTGTGACCAGGGACTTTAAGTGGATGCTTGATCCTCTCCAGTAATTCTTCTAGGTTGTTCTAGTAAGTTTATTTCCCCACTTGTAGAAATAATCACTTCACATCTTCTCTTCAAATTTTTGTAGCATACTTCACTGGAGGTTGTGGTGTTACCTTTTCAGACTTAATTTCTTCATGTTTCTCTTATCAAATATATATTTTCTCACTTGCAGCAGTGCCTTGCTCCTTTGGATATATATAGCTTCTATCTTTATCATCAAATTTCTGTTGCTTCTGGCTCATTCTCAGTCACCACACAGACCTGCGATTATCTCTCTTCGACAGCTCACCATTGACCTCATCCTCTGACTCCAGCCATACCTTCCTCCATCTTTATCCTCCTTCTTACAAAGTTCTTTAAATAATTTTCTCCAGATTCAACCTTTATATCTTCACTTCCTATTTACCTTTCACACTTGAGTTTCTTCAGCTTTTGTTATCATTACTATTTGGTTTTTCAAATTGAGTTTTTGAAAGTGTACATGGTAGTGTAATGGATGAATCAACAAAAACTTGGGTACTCATGACACAGAATTTAAAAACTTGACAAGTTTTTTATTTTTTTGAAATTAATCTTTATTTTTTGTTTCAAACAAATAATCATTACAAATAAAACTGAAATCCATTCCCTAGATAGATCCCTTTCTTTATAAAGAAAGCCATCATAATGTGTTTAGTTTGCATCAAAATCATGTTTTATACTTTGCCAGACACACAACCACAAACAATCTAACCTGGTTTTGTGTATTTATTTTTCAATACACATAAAATGGGGTGATTTTGAAACTTTCTTTTTATTTCAACCTTAGAACTTTGAGATATCCTTGTTAATTCATATTTCTCTATCTTCCATTGGCCATGCTGTCTGTGTCCCTCTGTGTGTATTCAAAATCACTCAATTGAGAGGCTCCCTAATGTCATGGTTAATTAGGAACAGGCTGCTTGATTTTAACTGAAGCCCATGCTATATACTAGCTGCGTATTTGAACTCATTACTGTAAGTCACTTCATCTGTAAAGATAGTGAATGCAGCTATATTTTTGATTGCTTGAGAATTAAACAAATGCATGAAGCATACAGAGCCTGTCTGTCCCATCGTAAGCATGCAACAGTAGCATGTCAGGAAGAACACAGATGCATGCTCACAGTAGGGTAATTGAAAGAGGATTTATTATTTAAAAAGAATAATTACCAAAGTGTTGGCAGAGAACAAGGAACCACAAGGAACAGTAACTTTACCCATGGCAGCAACAGAAAGAAGAGGTTGTGAGTATTTCTAGGTGGGGGAGAAAATCCAAATACTATGTATAGTTAAGAAACAGATCATTAAAAATAACTTGAAATCCTCTCCTCTGTCTCCTTCCCTTTCTTTTTTTAAAGGGGCACCAGTATTATATATTATAATCCAAATACTGTATATTGTAACCCAAATATTGTAGTCCTTTTTTTTAGTTCATCTCATAACCTGGAAAGTTATAGTTGTAATCCCACAGACATATTATTGGCATTTCAGAGAGTTAATTTTAATCTACTACCTCTAATGTAGTCCATGGAAAAAGTAAAGATACTAAGATATATCCAAAATTATAGGCAGCCAAGGGGTGTTAAGTCTCATCCAAGTGAGGATGTATGGACAAAGGCCTTGATCCAAGGCCTCTCCCAGAACTTACCATCTCGTAAAGAAAGGAGTGGTTCAAGGATGAGTGAGGATGGTGGGAACTGCATGAGAAACTTGAGCTGGCTAACCAGGTGGGGAGAAAAGCATCTTTGCAATATGCAGGGAAAATGATATACAGAAGGACCAGTCTGCATAACTCAATTGGGGTCGCATTTGAATGGTTTTAGGAGGCTGCTGCTTCAATCTCTGATATGTAAACTTTTGTGCTTTAGGGAGTCATAGCCTCTTACTTTGAGGTTCATACCCAGCTGACATTCCTGGAGCTGAGTGGCTCTGCCATCTTGCTGTGGTTCAACTGTTTAACAGAGAATAAAATGTGAGGAAACAGGAAAAGGTTGGTTGGCCTTAAAGATTACGTATCAGTACCTCAGCCAATCTTATCTGTATCACTGATAGCCAGTTGAAAGGAGAAGCAAATAGCATAGCCAGCTCTGGACACTTCAGTGCATGGAAACAAGACTCTATTTAACTAGTACTGAGGCAACTGTTCTGAATTCAATGGAGCTGCTCCTATAATTATGCACTTGATTTATATTATACCTGTATTTAAAACTTGTATACACACTCAAACATGCAGACACTGAAACCTCTTCAATGCAAAAGGTCACCAAAATCCAGATAGAAGTCATGAGATACTCGCATTTTTACAGTCTGCTTTCAAATAACACCTCCAAAGGTATGCTCAGTGAAGCACTGGTTCTGTAGGATGTTAGTAGACTTCCAACTGAATATGTTTATCAACGGTGCTTAAAACTAAATTGGACTATTCTTTTCACTAGGACTTTTTTTCTACAGCCTTAACTGAACAAACAGATAGTCCAGAAAGGACCTCCTCCCCAAAGCAGTATTTAACCTGCCTCTTTTTTTCATCTCTGCAGAGAAGCCCTTAGTAATCATGACAAGAGGTAAAAACCAGCCTATTGCTGGATATTGGCACAGGTCTCTTTGTCCTCAAATCTGGGATACCTTTCAAGCATCATATCGCAGTAAAACAGTCACTAAAAAAATATCTTGCTTAAGTTGTAACTGGAATAACTTTCTCTTCACCCATTCTTTTTGGTTAAACCTACAAGCTCAGTTCCCATCCTGGAGAGATTTTATCTTGTCAAAATACTGTAATATAGTTCTAACTTGCCAGTCAATGAGTCATGCTGAGACTGTTTTTCACAAATACAGTATATATTGCTGTTCATGTAAAAAAGCTTAAGAGAGTTTTTCATTGGTCCAAATAATGTATTAGTCTGGTTTTTAAGTCTAAGCCATTTTTAAGGCCATACTCATGTGTTACTTGGTTTTCACTCTCTTCTGAGTGCACAGTGCAGTTTTCTAGAAATAACATGATAGGTGATGGTGCTAATGCATTCAAAATGTCAATTTTAATTTCCAGGATGACACAACACTAATAATTATAGCTCACATAAAAGAAAGTTTCTTGGTTTCACTTTTAAGTACTGTATTACTGGACTTGATTTACTAATTCTTTGGTTTTTGTGCCTATTTTCATAAGACAAATTAGTCTGTAATTTTTCTTTTTGTAATGTTCTTTGTAATCAAGATTATGCTGACTTCCTAAAATAAGTTGCAAAATGTTCTCCCTCTTTCTATTGTCAGCAACATCAGTGTTATTTCTTCTTGAGTTACAAAGAATTCATACATTAACTCATACAGGCTTAGGGTGTTCTTTACAGGAACATTTTTAAATAGCAGATTCAGTATTTTAGTAAATAGCAAATTATTCAGATTTTCTACTTCTTCAATATGATACATTTTTGAAGAAATTTTATCAAAATTACCAAGTATATTGTATAAATTTAAAAACTAATATTGCTCATATTGATAATTTGCATTTTTTAATTTTTCATTTTGAAATAATCCTTTAAAAATACTGTGTTAATAATATAAAGAATTCCCATACATTCTTCACCTAATTGTTATTTCTGGTGTTCTATTATAATTTTGCTCTGGTCTTCTTTGGGCATACACATGCATATACACATAAACAACTTTGCTCTGAAATGATGCCTTCCCATTGTGAATGCTTCAGTATGAATGACTCCAAAAAAGTTTACTTTTGTACTTTACTGCTATATGTCACTCCCAATCAGGAAATGCATATCAATGTAAACACATGCTTCATTTTATCATGCTTTAAAAATACAGTGGTACCTTGGTTCACGAACTTAATTCATTCCAGGATTCTGGGGAAGACAGCCTCGTTCATGTTGGTACAGGGAAGATGGCCAAAGTCATGTTTGTCATCTGATGAGGAGTTCTCCAAAGGAAGCAAAATTTGACAGAATGCTTCTATTTGCAAACCAAATTGTTCATGAGCAGCAGCGTTCATGAACAGAGGTGCCATTGAATTTTTTTGTTTTGTAAATTGTAGGTTTGTGATAACCTTAGGTGTGGCAAGACTACTATGAAACTGTTCCAAAAGCGTATGTCCACATCACTTTGGTAATTCTTATAATATTTCAAAGCTTTTTATTATTGTATGGCCTATATTACGTTATGATGGTCTGTGATGAGTGAACTTCGCTGTTGCTGTTGTAACGTGGGGGCTCCATGAATAGCCTCCCTGTGAAACAGCAAACTTAACAAATGTTATGTGTCTCTGACTGCTCCAGGAACCACTTCCCTACTCCCTGAGATGACAGTATTGAAATTAGGCCAACTAATACTACAGTGGACCCTAACTGTTCAACAGAAAGGCAGCTGCATTCTATAACTTTAAATCAAAGGCTAAATGCCAAAGCACAGCAAACGACACAAGTCCAAACCAGAGACTCACCGAAAGCTAGGCCTCTGGCATCTTGCGATAGTTAGCCAAGTTGTGAATGCCAGGAAAAGTTCTTGAAGGCAGTTAACAGTGCAACTTCAGTGAACACACAGATGACAAGAAAGTGAAACACTTATTTCTGAGATGGATAAAGTTTTAGTGGTATGGAGAGAAGGTCAAATTAGTCCCAATATGTCCTTTGTGCAAAGTTTAGTCAAGAAGGAGCCCTAATTCTTTAACTCTATCAGGGCTGAAAGAGACAAGGAAGCTGCAAAAGAAAAGCTTGAAACCAGCAAAGGTTGATTCACAAGAAGGGAAGAAAGTGTCTCCAGAACATGAAAATGTGAAGTAAAGGATTTACCTTCTGTATTAGCAACGCTGATACAGACTCTCCAGCAAGCTATCTAGATTTAGCTAAAATCATGGAATAGAGTGGCAATACTACACAACAGCTTTTCAGTGTAGATGTAAAAGCTAACATACTGGAAGACAATGCCATCTAGGATTTTATAGGTAAAGAGAAGATGCCTGATTTTAAAGCTTCAAAGAACAGGTTGACTTTTGTGGTAGGGGTTAATGCTGCTGGTGGCTTTAACTTGAAGTCAATGCTCATTTACCAGTCCGAAATTCCTAGGGCTTTTAAATAGTATGCTCAATTTACTCTCTGCTCTATAAATAAACCAGCGAAGCCTAGATAACAGCACATCTGTTTACAACATGATTCACTGAATGTTTTAAGCCCATCACTGAGATCTAATGCTCAGGAAAAAAGATTCTTTCCAAAATATTACTGCTCATAGACAATGCATATAGTCACTAAACGTTTTTGATGGAGGTGTATGAAAAGATTACTAGATTAATGTTTTCATGCCTGATAATGCAACATCCCTTATGCAGTCCATTGATTGAGGAACGATTTTGATGTGCAAGTCTTATTATTTATGAAATACATTTCATAAGGCTAAAGTTCCCATAGATAGTATATTCATCTGATGGACATGGGAAAATTAAACATAAAAATTTCTGGAAAAAAGTCACCATTCTCAAAACTACAAAGAATGTTATAACTTAGGTCTAGATGTTCTCTGAAAGCCTCAGACTCTCATAAGTGGGACTTTTGGGAGATGTCTGGATCATAGGTGTATGATCCTCATCATTGGATTAGTCCACTGATGAGTTTAGAGTGAGGTGTGATGTTGGGAAGTAAAGCCTGGTGGGAAGAGATGGGCTGCTGTGGGTGTAGCCTAGAACCATATGTGTCCCTCTTACTCCCTGGATTGCTCTCTGCTTTCTGGTTGCCTTGCCTCCCCTCTTTCCCCTCAGTCATGCTCTTCTGTTGTGACATCCTGCCATGGAATCAGACAATTGTGATCTGAAACCTCTACAAACTGTGAACCAAAATAAAAATCTCCTTTTTAACTTGTAGGTGTCAGGTATTTGGTCCCAGCAATGAGAAAGTAACTAAAACAATATTTGTGATTCACGGAAGAGGGTCAACATATCAACATTAACACAAGTTTGGAAGAAGTTAATTCCAACCTTCATCAATGGTGTTGAGGGGTACAAGATTTCAATGGAGGAAATAACTGAGGAAGTTTTAGAAACAACAAGAGAACTAGTTAGAAATGGATCCTAAAGATGAAACTGAACCACTTCAGCCTCATGGTAAAACTTCAGGGAATAAGGAGTTGCTTTTGTGGAGAAGCATAAAAAGCATTTTCTTGAGATAGACTCTACTGCTGTGAACATTGTTAAAATGACAACAAAAGCTTTATAATATTGCAAAGCCTAGCTGATAGTGAAGTGGCAGCGTTTGAGAGGGTTGACTCTAATTCCGAAAGAGGTTCTCCTCTGAGAAAATGCTATGAAATATTATGGCATGCTTCCAAGAAATCTTTTGTGAAAGGAAGGGTCAATAGATGTAGCAAACCTCATGGGTTTCTTATTTTAAGAACTTTCCTCAGTCACCTTAATCATTAGCAACTATCACTCTGATCAGTCAGAAGCCACCAACAATGAAGTAAACCCATAAAACAATTACAATTCACTGCAGGCTCAGATAACCATTAGAACTTCTAAAAATTAAGCATTTTAATTAAACTATGCAGTTTTAAATAAATGACACTATTGTGTACTCGATAGAGTTATAAATGTAACTTTTATATGTGCCATAAGTTAAAAGAAATAGTGCAACTCATTTTATTGTGAAATTTACCTTATAGAAGTTTTCTAGGAACAAACCCATAATATTCTGAAGGTAGTCCTTGGTTATCCAAGCCATAACTTATACAAAATTTTACTATCAAAACTTTCTATTCCAGAATGCTGTGTGTATAATGTGTGTTTGTGTTTTGAATTTAGTCATCATATTTTATCAGCTTAATCTTCTTAGTTCCCTTTTTCCTCTCCTTTACTGTCTTTGACAGTCTTAACAGGTTTATCTCTTTCACTCTATTTGGTGACTTTCAAATATATTTCCTCTGATATTTCCATTTGACCAGTTCTTTGAGAAACCACAGAATTAATGCTGTGCTCCTATGTAGCCTGGATGACGCTTCTCTCCCCGTCTCACAGACCCTTGTGTACTAACTTCTGAAACCTGTAAACATGTCACCTTACATCATAAAAGGGACTTTTCCGATGTGATTAAATGAAGAATAAAAAGCTTGAGATGAGAAAATTACCCTGTATCCCCTCAGTTGGCTCTATGTCATTGCAGGAGTCCTTTGAAGAAGGAGGTGAGAGGGTCAGAGACGAGAGTACAGATATGGTGATGGAAATGGTGTTCCAGAGACTCAAAGAAAGGTTTATGGGTCATAATGTGCTGGCAGGTTCTGAAACTAAAAGAGTTAAGACAAATTCTGATGCCTTAAAAAGGAATGTAGCCCTGGTTTTGCACTGACTTTTGACTTCTTAAAATAAATTTGTGTTGTGTAAACAAGCGAGCCTGTGGGTATGTGTTATAGGAACTCTGTACTAGGAAACCAATATATCTCTTTTCAGTTAATTATAATAGGAGCCATTGTACACCAACCCTTCTTTGCATCTACGTATGCAGAATGATACCTTCTATGGACATGAATCAACTGTTTTCCTACTTCACTGCTGTACAGAGTGTGAGGACAATTAATATCCACATAGACCACGTGATGGCAGAGAGTGGCAGTGTTTACGCAGCCTGGAGCAAGTCTGTGAAGTTGTATTGTTAATCATCCCAGATAAAAACTGTTTGGTTCTGATGTTCATTTCAAATTGGTATGGAGAATTTATTTTCCAGTTCAATAGTTGCATACCGTATATCAGGGACTCATACTGATTTATTTCAATGAAAATATTATATCTGGAATAGAAGCTTCAATTGGAGTCACTCCCTTACCAAGCCATAATCTACAGTCTTCCTGTAAGATCCTTTTGCTTAGACCAAACATGTGATTAGATGGGCATAAGACAGCTGTCAACATCCCTAGATGGGGGTAAGACAGCTGTCAACATCCCTACATCGTTCTAGTTTTGATGATGATGCTAACCTCTCCAGTTCTCCCAGGAATCCAGTACTATTATGGTTCCTATCCAAGATAGAAAGTTTCCATGTGTTTGGCTTGGCGTTTTTTGTAATTATGGTCTTTCCATTGTTCAGAAATCCAATGTGAAGTATCTGCCAGCTGCCAATATGTCTTTCACAATTTTATATTCAGGAACAAAGTGCATACTTGATCAAATTCTATATATTACCTGACCTTCATAAGCCCACACTTTAAATAGTAGGCTCAAAAGACAGTGTCAGTGGTCTCTAAAATATCTATGTACTTCTTTTTTTGTGTATACTTACTTTGCAAATAGCCAAAGGTACATGTGGAGAAATCTTGGGAAAGTATTTACAGCTTATACTAATGACAAAATCACAGGAATTCCTCTCGAGGAGACAGCTCTAACTCAAAGCACTCTCTGAGACTGTGAACAGGATTAGGTGTGGGCACCAGGTTAAAAATTGCAATTCTTCAGTAAGATGAATGAATTCAGATTTGTGGACACCAGAATTGGATCTTTTTCATGTCACGTAGACCAATATTTGGGGGGGGGCTGCTTCTCTATTTCCTAATGATCAGTTAGCCTCCACAAAATATTCAGAGCTCAAAAAATTTTGGTTATCACTTTCCCCCTCCATTCCATTACAATAAAATCACCTACTTTTTTCTTTTTCTTTTTTTCTTTTTGGCACCAGAAATTGACCTCACAACCTTACACTTGCCAGGTAGGAGTTTATGCCGCTGACTTAAACCCCCAGCCAACACTTTCCTAAGTGATTCAGTATAGTAAATTGACCCATACTACTCCAGGATTCCAACTTTGCTGATATCAGAGTCCATCTTAATAGTACCTACAACCTTCCATTGCCATAGTGGGTTGATAGAATCAAAACATCTGAAAGTGAGTCTGTTATCATGAACCTACTGTGGTTTCTGCCATGTACTTTCACACTAGTATGCTCAATACATTGAACAAAGAATAGTCCACAACTTCTCTTTGTTTATAAAGAAAATTGTAACTGTGTGTACAAAAGACAGCTCATGTACAGAATTCCTACCCTCTTCTAACCACCAAGAGGAAAAAAAAAAAAAAAACAGGTACAAATAGGACTGAGTTTTGTGAGGCACATGAATCCTAGGAGATAACTGAGATCTTATCAACTGAAAATAGAGCTTTAAGGAGCTAGGAATTAAAGTTTTATTGTCATTATAAACAAAATATTTGCTTATTCTATTATTACTGTTAAAGGCCAAAAGTCACTTTACATTTTTTAACCATTGCAGTTTTTAAAAATCATTATTATAAACATGAGGAAATTACATAAATGACGTAACAAGATACCAGCGGTGATGGTTTTAAGTGATAACCATTCTCACTCCACTGCTGGCCATTTCATAAGAGCCACCAGCATCTCACACTTGAGTTAATGATTTAGCTTCCTAAAATGTCTCCACTTCTATATACTTCTCCCTTCTGGTCTATTCTTAATACAGGCATCAGAAGATCAGTTTAAAAGCTAAGCCATGGTATGTCCACTTCTCTGCTCAAAACATCTCAATGGCATCCTAAGTTACTGAATAAAAGACAAAGTCAAGGTAATATGATTCAAAGTTCCACAAGACTTTCAGATGCCCTGTTCTAGACCTAATGATTCATCTTCTGCTTTTCTCCTCTCATGGACTGTACTAACCACTACGGCCTCAGAAATCCTTGCACCTAAGGGCATTCTCCCATGTGGTTCCTTCTTCTCAGAATGTGTCCTTTGATATCTACTTGGCTTTTTCCCTCATCACCTTCGGCTTTTACTTAAACATTATTTTTTCAGTAAGACTTTCCTTATGATGCTAATTAAAATTGTAACATACAGATATTCTTTGCTGCCCTCTTTCTGCCTTACTGCCTGATTCTCCTCACTTATATCTGATTCTCATAGGCAGATTCTAATTCCCATAATCGTTCATTGCTGAATTCCCAGCATCAATGACAAATTCTTTTTAATTTAATAACTAAATGAATGAATGCTATAAATATATCTAAATCATTGGCTGATTGAAGGCAATCCTCTCTTCATCTTTTGTACCTGAATTCACCAGCTGCAAAATAAAAGTAATGGTACTCTCATTTATTGCAAGTTTGCTACTGACTGTGAATTCATGTGTAATACATTCAAATTTCTGAATAAAAACCATCCAGAGATAAAATGTTCACTCTTAAGAGATAAAACTGTAGACAGTTTTGCTCTGGGACTCAAAAGACTTGAATTCAAGGATGGATGAGATATTTTGGACACTACTTGTACTTTATGATAGCATAACTAAAGCTGCCTTTTCTACCTTTAGGATTATTGTGAATTTTGAAAAAAAGGCATAAAATAATAGTGGTTATAAAATCAATTTTAGTTTCCTTCTGCTTTTCTTCCCTATTGATTAAGACAAAAAATGTTATGATGCTCATGCTAATAACATCAATAAGAGCTATTATTATTTTGTCTATGGGCAGTTACCTTAGTTCTAAGATATTAAGGTGTGGGTAGATTAGAACACATGAGCGAATTTGCTTAACTAATGTTCTCACTACTGACTATGACTATGTCTGGTCATACGTGACTATCAGTAGAGCTGTGTCACTCCATGTTTTTCTTATACTACTTTAAAAAGCAGTGTAGTTTATGCTCTGATGACAATAAGTTGAGTGACATTATACTGCCACTAAATTACTTTCACCATTAATTAACTCTGTATAGAAAAAAAGATTTATAACAGCTGATTGCTGACCTGCAGGATCTCTTGGTATCTAGGAAATCATATGCAAAAAGATGTGCATAATATGTTGATTTATTAAAGTAAAATCTTTTAAAAACAGTTATTTGGTTATTTAATTACACAGAGACAGGTTTCTCTGTTAAGTTACAGATTAGTAGGATCTGTTCGTTAAGAGGCCTCTGAAAAATTCCATTGAGGTTAACACATCACAAGAAATTTAGTCCCATTTATAATCATTTTTCTTGTTACTAGTTATAAAACAGCAACTCTGCACTTTAAATAGACTTTGGACAAGTAATTGACGTTTGTTTCACTGGCAAAATCAAGTCAGGAGCCATTCTCTGGCCAGTACTGCAGGGGAGAGGTGGGAATAATAGAAAGCAAATGCCTATCAGAGCTGTGAAAGACCAAGGCCCAGACCAAAAGCAGAAAACAATTAAATGATTGTCCCAACATTCTTCTGTCTTTTTAGCATTAAATTATAACAGGTAGTGTTGAAGAGTTTTGCTTCTCAGGAGCCCTAACAACCATAATAGTCCTGTCAGACTAATAGTCAGAGTGTCTCAAAATCTGTAAAATGGCATTACACTTGTTTATGTAAACACAGGCAAAGAGATGACAGTAGGCTTGCTGAAGTCTTCGCACTGATTTAAAAAAAAAGGGAGCTTGTGTTTATATTTTCAGAGACTGGGAGGGAAATCTGTTTTGTAGGTTTAATTCCAGAAAAACCTTAGTTTTTACAATCTCCAAATGTAATCTCTTGGGAAAACCACTTTGCTGAGAGAATTTAACAATAGTAAACCAAACAATGTTCCAGGAATAAATGTTAGGTCTATTTTTAATCCAGTGGTACACACAAGGTTGGAGTAACCCTGAAGGAATGTGTTTTATGTGATGGGGAATAAACTGAACTTATTTGGTATTGTCTCCTTTGCTCCACACTCTCATTTTAGAGCCTCGGAACTGTTTATGCTTGTTAGGGCTGTGTTATTTGGCACATTGGGAAGAAACAGGTAGTAAAATCAAAGGCTAATAAGAAATTACTCCTCTTCAGGTTGAATTGGTGCCTTATTCAAAGCACTTGGGGACACAAGAGTACCCACCTTTCCTTATATAGAAAAAGTGCTCTCATAATCACAGTAGTTACAACCTACAGTTTTCATAATTAAAAAATGGAATCACAAAGGCTGACATATAGATTAATTATCTATAAAATTGATCATATTTTCTCCCTTCTATTAAAAGAGTAAATTATTGGTTGATTATCTCAGGCCAACATTTCCTTCTTAGAATAAAACTCTCTTGATATTCATATTGTTTTCCAGTTTATGTCTTTCTTGATTCAATTTTTTCTTTAGGGGCATTTGTACCTATATTCATGAGAGATGTTGATATAATGTCTTTTTTGCTTATAATAATGCATATCTCTTTGTTATTTATATTGCACTTTTGTTAATTTCACAAAAGTAGATGTAAAGTCTTCCTCCTCTGTTTTTAAGAGGTGTCTGTGTATAATTTAAATATTACTGAGTTAATTTATGAAGCCTTTTAATCTAGGTGTTTTCACTGGGGGAAGATTTTTAATGACAATGTTAATTTTTGCTGCCATTATCTGTTACATAACAAAGCAAACAAAAATTTAGAGACTTAAAACAATTTATAGTACATGCTTCTATGAATTAGTTAGTTTTGTCTAGGCTCACTCATGAGACTGAATTCTCCTAGGGTTGGCCCAGCAGTGAGCTCCAAGATGGCCTCACTTGGAAGCCTGTGGGTTAGTGCTGGCTAATGACTGCCTTTCTCTTCATATATTCTTCCATCTGGGTAAATCTCAGCACATTATTCCAGCAGATGGACGTGGAAGCTGCAGGGTAGGCTTTGGAAGACTCGCCCCATCACTTCTGCCACGCTTGCTTGGTCAAAACAAATCACTATTGAGAGGAGTGGAGAGATCTTGGATGAGAAGAGGGATATGAAGTTGTTACAGATAACTTTGCAAATAATCCACTAGAGCCATTCTAGGCCAGAATAATGCATACGGACATGCTCTTGCAAGCTCCCAAATTCTCTTACAATGAGGTTAACGTTTGTGATTTTATCATACAAATCTGGTACAGATATAGACAAGGCATTTTGAATGACATTCCTCAGGTGTACCTACTCTGGTCCTGCTCCTTTTAATTGACCTGTGAACTACAATGACAGTGTCTGTTCTCAAGCATACAAGATAAAGAGGAGTGGGGTGCTTGCTAGACATTCCTATTCAAAAAATAAGAAACACGTAGTAATATTGGTCACTAGCTGTTCTCACCTCCAGCCATATATGTTGCTGATTCCTTCTACACAAATAGAATATGTCCCTTGGTTTGGGGTCCAGTTCTAATCCCTGAAAATAGTTTCCTGAGCTATTGTTCTTCTCCTCTGTCTTTCCTCTCTGGATTCTCAGAGAGATGAGAAGCACCTATTTTTCCCCTGCTGGCTGGAGAGGAATGTGGCTTAGTCAGCAGATGCTTATCCTGCCTGCTGCTTCCTTTCGTTCTCCGTCTCACCCCAGTGGACTGGGACAGTTTGCCTCAGTGTTCTCCCATTTCCAATCAGCCTCGGGTTCTTTTGCTCAATTCAGGTAGAAATTGTGCATCATGCCAACAGTTGACAGTCTGGTTGTAGCCGTCACCATCAGCTTGTGCAGGATACCATATGTCCAGGTGTTGTGTCTCTATTGGTCTTCAGTGGGTGCTGATTTCTGGAGCTCTTTGGTGCCAACAGGACTGAGTGTTTATTCACTCTGTCCACACTACTCAGCAGATTCACAAGAATTTTAGAGCCCACACTACCCAAGAAATGAATCACAAACAGGTTTACAGGAATACCAAACCAAGTCTTTATTTTAACAGGGCCAGTGCTACAGCATAGGAGGTTAGTACACAGGAGGGAGCCCTCTTGGACTAAAACCTAGAAGTGCCTGGAAAGTTCACTTCCGTAGAATGTTGCAGGCCTGTTTCAGTGAGGGTGAGGGCTTATACCAGAGAATCTTCTGAAAAGCTTGTTGTGAGCATTGGATATGCAAATAAAGGGCTTGTTCCCTTGCTCCCTGATCTTAGTCAGTCCACCATGACCTCTCCATTCTGCAAAAATGCAACAGTTTGGTCTGATTGGTCGGTGCATGGCTATATCATGTTAAGAGTGGAAAATGGTGGTTGGTAGCCAAGGAGGACACTGAAACACACTGTCCTAGTCTGTTGGGGTGCAGGGAGTGCAAAGGGAAGGAAGTGGGAGGGGTGCACTGGTCACTGGCTGAGTCACAGCCTCCTCCAGCCAATACAGGGGGAGATGAGAGTCAGTTGCTTCTCCTCGGTCTCACTCATTGACTGTCTAGTGCTGTCCTCACTGGCTGTCAAACTGACTGTCGTTTTTCACTTCAACATGAGTACAGCTAAACAGGCAGCATGGTGCGCTTCACTCACTCCAGCCACTTCAGCCTATACTACTGTATTCTGCAGAGTGGCGAGGGCAGTCTGAAGTGCAGTGAAAGCCTGGCAATGTGCAGACGAGAAGATAATATATGCTTTTTTTGTCTTTATGAGGCAGGGTTAATAATATACTTCTAACTAAAGCCACAGAGATATTTATTCCTTCATTCACCAGGTATTTCATGAGGGCCTACATTTTGCGAAACATTGTTTAAGTACTGAGGGAAGGGCTGAGGATTTAGCTCAGTGGCATAAGTGCCTGCCTGGCAAGCGTGAGGTCATGAGTTCAATCTCTGGTACAAAAAACAAAGAAAAAAACAAACTATTGAGGGAATCTGCAATGAGAAACAAAAAAATCTAAAAAAATCTCTCCCTCATTAAACTTATATCCCAATGAGAGAAGAAGCAAATAAATCATAAATAAAATGAAGCAGTAGCAGGCAGTATAGAAGGAAAATAGAGTGAGGGAAAAACATATAGCACTTGGGGATGTCGGGGAATCTCTAGAGTGTCGGGAGAGTGGTCCAGGGTCTCTTACCTGATGACAAGTGGCGAGAAACTTGAATGGAGTAAGAAGCAAACTGTGATGGGTTTGGGGGGAAATGTTTCAATTAACGTTAACAGCAAGCACAAGAGAGAGTGTGGAGTGGACTTGAAGAACAACAAGGACGTCCTGGTGCCTGGCATTGTAAGCTGGAGGTCAGGCTGGAGTTTATGAGATCAGAGAGGCCCCAAAGGAGAAGGCCACATTGGACCTTTGCAGACTCTTTTTTAAATAAAGCAAAATGTATGTGCAATGGGGTAAGAGCTTTAGTGAAGAGTTAGATAAATTTTGATGAGTGTATTCACCCATGTAATTATCATCTTAAGATATAGACTATTTCCATTATGCCTACAAATTCCTTCATCTCCACGTCTCATCAGTTTTCACCCTGCTTCCTGATAGTCTAATTTTCTTTCACACTGAACTCATTTCATCCATTCTAGAATTTCATTTAAATGGAATATGACGCAGAATGTGGTATTCTTCTGAAAAAGTTTTGTTTGTTCAATATGTTTTTGAGATTTATTTATGATTTTGCATGTTTTATTAGTCTCAACTTTTTCTTCACGGCTGATTAATCAGTATTCTAATGAACAAATGCATCACAATGACCCATTTTGCTCTTGGCATTTATTTGAATTGTTTCCTGTTTCTATTGCAAATAAAGAATTATGTACAAATCATTCTGTTGACATCTCTTCTCATTTCTCTTGAGTAAGTATGTAGAGTGGTATGTAGGACTACAAGGAAGGTATATTTTTTAAACATTTCATTTAATTACTACATGTGTAGTACATAATGTTTATATTTCTTGTGGGAAGTTGGGACGTGCACATAACACTCTGATTCCTCTGTGTGTGTGTGTGTGTGTGTGTGTGTGTGTGTGTGTGTGTGTGTGTGTGCTATCTACACAAAGCTCATGCTAAGGCTTAATTCTGCAGTACCATTTGGAAGTAAGGTCTAGCTGGAGGAGTTTAGGCATCCATATTAAAGATTAATGCTGCCCTGGTGGGAGGGAGGGAATTCTGGTTCTTAGAAGACTGTATTAATCACAAGGGAAGATTGTTGCTTGGCTACCTCTCCCTCCTCTCTTTCTTGCTTCCTCTTTTACCATGTGACCTCTTTGCTGTTCTAATTTCTGCCATAAACTGAAGCTGCAAAGGCCCTCAGTAGAGTTAAGCAGATGTCCATACAATACCCTAGGACTCCAGAACTGTAAACCAAAGTAAACCTTTCTCCTTTACAAATAACCTGGGCTTGGGTATTTTGAAAAAGGACTGGGGAATCTAACTCTATAAAAAGGCTTTGAATTCAAGTCCTAGCACTCCATCTTTGTGGTAAAGATGAGGTTATTCTAATCTGTATTAGAATATAGTTTTTCTGGTTTACAGGGCCACATGTATGCAACTCACATTATCTGAATTCCAAACCTGTTGAGTAATTTAAATCAGATCATTAAACTGTGACTAAATTCATTTGTTAAATTAAAATGACTAAAATCATAAGGCTGACCAGACTTTTATATGGCTATTCCAGTCTATGTTCAGTGTAAGATAGAAAACACTGCATAGACATCCACATACAAAAATATGCTAAAAATATTTATAATAGGAATGGATCTGACATTTTCACTGGAAATGAAGCTTTAGCATGTTGAAAACTTTGGCTGACCTTCAGGGATATGATCAGTCACTGTCACGAAAAAGAATGGCTAATAAGTACAGTATTTATATGAAATATTCTATTCTCAAGATTAAACTAGATGAATGTTCCATACATTAATAAGCACTTCAGGCTCCTTCTTCACACTTCATAGCTAACTCTGGAAAAAAAGGAAGTAGGAACCTTAATTGCTTGAGACTTTTCATTATATAGAAAGAGCCTTCCTGAAAAATAACTTTTCTTTAAAATGTTTGATTTTTGTCTTACAAATTATCTACAAGTCTTGACCTAAATACCTGAGTGAGTTACTTCATGAAGCCAGACAGATAATGCATCAACATGGCATGTTGTTTAAATACATCAAAAACTATTTCTATTTTGGTCATTTTGTGACATAAGTACATTCTGTGCACTGTTTGAATAAAGTAGCTGTAGAAACAGAAATAATGGTGAATATTTGATACCATTTAACTAATTTTTTCTTCTGAGCATGTGTTAAGCATTATGCAAGGTAGTGTAAGCACAAAATGGAGCAGATGCCCCTGCGCTTGAAGGGAACATGCAAGGGAGTTGTGAGACAAGACAAAGACAGACCTAAACGAGTACTAGACTCTAAGGTAACCTTTAAACACAGCCTCTTGAATCTAAGGAGCAGGACATTTGTGTTCTTATCATGGCTGAGAAGTTTTTCACCCAGTAGGACAGGGTGAGGTGGAAAGAACCGATGTCCTCTTAAAATATAGTACAAGCTGCAGCCTGCCTCTAGCCATAACCCAGGAATAAGGTCCGAAACAGGTGGAAATGATCACAGCGACTCACTGGACCCATTGCACAGAAGTAAGCAAGAATTCTGAAAAGGAAGAAAGTGTGGAAGACACTGATCCAGAGAGGAATCTAGATAATGAAGATTCTGGAGACTCGAAGGATATATGCCTCACTCTCATGGACGAAGTATTGTTCTTGGGACTAAAAGATTAAAAAGCTTTACACATCTTTCTGGAATGACTGCATATCATCTGGCCTGAGAGGGGGCATCTTAATAGAAGTGGCCACGAGATGTTGAATCTGTTTGGAGACTCCCACCCTGCAAAAGATGTGCCTATTAGACCGAAAGGTACTGCCCAACAGGTGATGTGGTACTGGACGAAACTCTCAAACACATCAAAGCCACTGAACCCACAAAAACTGTCCAAACATGGATACGACTGTTCACTGGTGAGACTTGGAACCGCTTTAAATTACAGTACTGGCTGAGAAGTGTACTAGAGCAAATTGTAAAGAACCTAGTAGAGAAGGGTACTCTAACAGCCGAGGAGCAGAATTTCCTGCTTTTTGGCATGACTACTCACCCAGTGACCAAAATAACAGAGAAACAGCGACTAGTGAAAAAACTTCAAGATAGTGTCCTAGAGCAGGGGTAAATGACCCTCAGCATATGGACAAGTGAACACTGGCCCTTGGGGTGCTAGCTCACTCTTCTGGTGTGCTAGAGAATGTCTTCTTCTCTCTGACAGATAACAAGTATCGTGTGGCAATGAATCGAACCAAGAACCTAGTAGAACTGGACCCTGAAGTGGAGGGGACAAAGCACAGTGCCACAGAGATGATCTGGGCTGTGCTGGTAGCCTTTAGTAAATCCTACAGCCAGCAGCTAGCTTCCTGTTTTTTTTCCTGCTGGTTGATGACTATTAGAGACCCCATCACTTAGTCTGTGTGATGAGATTTCTTCTTCATGTTTTTTGTTTTTGTTGCTTGTTTGTTTTTTAACCTTATCTTTAATCAGACTCATTTCAGGGAAGCAACTTTGGTTCTTCTCCAAAGACCCTGAAACCATTTAAGCAGACTTTATTTCTCCCTGTACTTTCACTCCATGCCTCCACATTCTCAATAAACACTTTCTCCCCAGCCCAAAGAAAAAAGAAAAAAAAAACACAACCTCTTTGAGTGTACTATCAGAAAAAAAAAACTTTTTAGTAGGGATAGAACTTATAACCTTGTGATTGCCAAGCAGGTGCTTACACTGCTGAGCTAAATCCCCAGTCCTATGCCTTAAATGTTTTCATGAACTCTTAAAAGATGTTTACAGCTTGGGATGCATAAGGAATTTCAGACAAAAGAGACAGCATGGGAAAACACCGACAGGAATGAAATTGCATGTATGCTGGTTTTCCAATTCTAAGAAAAAACTTATAATTGGAGGAAACACATAATGATATGTGTGGTTAGAAAGTCCAGTATGGGGAATCTTAATGGGTGGCTGTATTTCCATTTGAAGCTACTAGCATTTTCTGAAGGTTGAAGCAACAGGGTTAAATCTGTTTGCTAAGTTAAAAAAAAGTTATTTCTGTATGTTAGGTATGTTAGACGGACTGGAGGCAGTCTACAGTCACTATGAATGGAAAGAGTTCCACTGCATCTGCCAAGTATTTTGTACTCAAAGGAGAAGAGAAGCATGTGTTTGGGAGGCTTTATACACAGGAGGAGTGTGTGTGTGTGCACATTGGTTTGACAGAGCCTCAGAGAATCTGAGAGGTAGAATATTGCATTGGCTAAGGTAATAGACTACTGAATCAGAAAAATGCCTGTGTCCTTATAGATGATCGGTATAACTTTGCTTAAACACTTAAACTCTCTAAAATAGAATCAAAATATTTACTTTACCTTTGTTGAGTATTGCATATAAATAGACAGTACAGTTCTGGCCTATAGTAAGTGCACAGTAGCTGAGAACAAAACTTACTATTGTTAACTTTTTCTCTACTGTTGTCCATTTGATACCTACCCCAAGTCACAGAACAACTTGACAATAGCATTTACCAGAAGCGGCTTGAGGAAGATATGTACACAGAATTCTTCAAAGTCTATTCCAAGACTATTCCCAGATCCTTTCTCAGAAATTACTTTTATGAGTAAAGACTTCCCATCTCTCTTGTTGCTTCCCCATGTATTTAGTAACTCATTACGTTACTCCTGCTCAGAAACCATCTTTAAAGCATTTAACAAAGCAAAGTTAATCAAACATACTGTTCCAAACTGCTTGGAGTTTATTCTACAATAGCTTCTATGACTTGCAGAGAAGAGCTGGAAAGATAACAAGTGATTTTTTAATTTAAGTTTTGGCAGATATTAAAAATATTAGCAGAAACGATGTTGGCAAAACATGAAACAGTTAAAGCACTCAGAGAAGACAATGCAGACAAGCAGCCTTTGATTCTGCTGTTGACTCACAGGGTGCACGGTGTCAAAAAAGAGTAAACAACCAAACAGAGATGTTCATTGAAAAAGGTAAACCATGGGCAAGACTGAGGACCTGTTGTTCAACATGACGCAGAAATCATTCCATAGCTTAATGAACCAGAAAGCCTTCGTTACAACAGCTCACCTATAACAAGTCCCAATATGATAAGGTAGAGAGCATTGTCTCTGGCTCCCTTGTTGTTGGGGGCCAGGGTGCTTGGATCCATAACGAACATCTAGACCTCTGCTCCTTACATATCTCCCTTTCCCCATGTTCCATAAGGGCTCCCCAACTTTGGATTCACTCCTCCCTGCCTCTCATATTATCTATGTGAATAACAGTGAGGGGAAAACAGAAAGGGAATACATTATAGAATGTATACTGCTGAGATGTCCTTAAAAGACAAAAAAGATTCGTATTTGCTACAATTGCTGAAATTCAGAAATCAGAATTCCTGAAACTTTGTGATACTCTCAATTCTGTGGGCAGAGGGAGGGCTTGTGACCTTGCCCTTTTCCCTCCTCTCCAGTTTCCGAGCCTTATCGTCTCCTGTAGTTCCGTTCACCTTCCCCATGGACTCTTAAACGCTATATACTTCTATGAGCAAACGACTTTTGCCCAGAATTCTTTTTTCCCTATAACTTAGAGAAATAATTTTCAATGGAAATTTCACATAACTCCTGTTTCCTTCAAGAAAGTTTTCAGTTAGCTTTTCCTTTTTAAATAATGTTGTAAGATTTGGCTTCTAACACAATACCACTGACATCACTTTGCTTTCGCACTGATTCCTCATGGATAATGAAAGACCCTAAAAATCAGGAACCAAGATTTTTATGTTATTACGTCTTCTGAAATGCCTGACATAGCATAGTTGAGAATGTAAACATGAATCCTAGTTTTCCTACTGACAACCTAGGTAAATTTAGGTATTTTACCTCTTGGATTCTATTTATGGATCTGTACAAATGGGTAAATAATACCAATTTTGATGATTTGTTGTAAGAATCAACTATGACAAGATATTACAAAATATGATAAGCACTTAAAAGGGCACTTGATCTATTGTGTGTGCTCAATAAATCGTAGCTTAAAACAGATTCTGTGCTCTGCAGTTATGAGGCACAATAATTATCTTAAATAAATAAATCAGACTCTGCCCTTGACTTCACCTTCAACTTAAAACAAAACAGCCATTTGTGAGAAAGAGTATTTAGGCAGAAAATGACAAATCTAGCAGACTTCTTACAGTGACATATTTTTAATGACCAATCCACTCGTGTGGACAATTTACAGTAAGTCCAGTATCACTTACTAATACCCATGGGATTTACTGCAATGATAACTTTACCAAAAATTGGAAAGGCTTTCCAAACTACATTAGCTATTTGAATAATTTTAAGCAAATGTTTGACAGGAAAATTTGAGTTTTGTTCTAGTAAATTGAATTGGTGAGCTTCCAGCATTCTTAACCCCGCGATGTGGTACTGTTCTTATTACTAACTATATTATCTGTGACATGGGTTACTTCTGATTTAAATCAATTTAATATGTAATCAGTAACTATTAAGATTGACTATCAGGCAAACAAACCCAGTTGAGTTGGATTTAACTCTACTAAAATAAATTATAAATCATCTATAGGTGGCTCTTTAGTTACAGATATTTAATTGCAATTGGATTGAAGTTTATATACATATAATAAGTAAAAGATATTTTATATAATGTGTAAAAAGGGTATAGTTTTGATTGAGCACTTCTCACTTTCCCCTCCTAATAAAATGGCCATTCTCTTTTGATTGATCCCACTGTATCTTCAAGGTAAGTGGACAGGGCTTAATATTCATTCATTTTTAAAATCTTAGTTTTTGACTCTAGCACAATGCTGGCCCATGGCAAACTATTAATGAATGTTTCTGTTTCTCCTTCATCACTAATTTGCTATATGACTTGAAGCTCATCATAATCTCTGTGGGTGTCATTTCTTTTTCCTCCATGGAAAAGAGACATTAGATAATGAATCTGTCCCTAAGCCACTCACATATCTATCCATGGGACAGCCCAAGATACAAGCTTTCCGGTCCTCACCTTCTTGTTGTTCCTGTTACTACTTTCAGTACAGAGAGTGAATGTGTTAGTAAGAGCAGAGATAAAAACACCTTCTCATTAGATCTAGGTGAGTCCATCAAGTCCCTGAAACATGAAGAGTCAAATCTGCTTTGATTTTAATATGGTTATAGTATGTGACTGAACCTCACTCTCTATTTTTAAATGGACTGATTAGCAAAGCTAGGAATCAAACACTTCTGTTGTTTATCTTTACTCATTTACTTTAATGACTCCTGACACTCCATCAGAGTGTCCTAGGAGCCCAGGAGGCATTTTGATTTCTATTCAAGATGACATGATAGAAAATTCACCAGGCTCTAAGTACGTCCTATTTTGAAATTAAGCAGGAAGGAGCAAATAAGGAAAAGCACAATCCTTGTTTAAAATGACCTATTGCTAAAGCTTGTTTTACAGATAAGGAACCTGAGGCTCAGAGATACTAATTGGTTTCCTTGTTCAAGCAGAAAAGCAAAAACATCTCTGTCTCTGGAAAAACACAGTTTGGTAAACACAAACTCAGTTTCCATCCTCATTCATGCTTCTCTTAAAATCTCAGACTAGTAAGTCTTCCTTGCCTCAGGATCCTAACAGGTAGAGAGAGACAGAAAATAGTCAGCTTTATTTAAATCAGTAAAATGTAAAATGCAGTTTCTTGCTAAACCTGGATATGAGATCATGACCATTTTAATACCTCTCTCTAAATGTGGACATTGATATCCACCAGCAGGAAGAATGATCAGTTTATTCATCTGAATGTCAAGAGAAAAAGTAGAGAATAGTTCACCACCAATAACTAAGAAACAAATTCCCAATTTGCCTGTTTCATAATGAAAGGAAGAGGTAAAAGTCCTATTCCTTCTTATAAAACAAAGAGCAGCAAATATAAGCAGTAAGGAGAGAAATATGCTCATATTGCCATTAAATTAAATAAACTCTAATAGATCAGGAGGATCTCAAATTTCAAACCACCTACCCTTGGTGAGTTGGAACAAATATGGGCGAACAGGGAAAAAGACAAAAGTGTTCATTTCAATTCCCTCTGCTTTGGTGGGGGGTTAAAGTAAAAGTGTCTTTTCTATGAAAATATAAGAAAGGAAGAATAAATTCATATTTCTTGAGGTTTTCAGTTTAGTCTTTACCACTTCTCACATGCTGGGTAGTAATAGCCTCTAAATAGCGTGTTACTGATCTTTTGTTTTTCACAACGTGAATGAGTGCGTGAAGATCTTCTGCTTAGATGATTAGTTATGACTCAAATTTTCTTCCAAATTTTAGTATTTCTTTGAAAAAGTCACTGTTTGTATGCCTCAGTTTCCTCTTCCATGAAATGGGGAAGATGTTATTGCCATGTAAGGTTTTGGGGGACAGTTAGATGAGCTAATAACTAAGCAATAAGTGCTGGCTATTGTCTCTTTATATTTCTCCTCCTCTATCTCCTCTCAGCTGCTCCTTGGCTTGGTAGGTGGTATTCCCACTGTACAATGCTGGGGCAGATCCTAGGCTAATACGGGCTTGAGTCTGCTAGCACTGGGTTCAATCATTTAATGTAATGTTACCTAACGAATCTTGGCTGTCCCAGGACACAAGGTCCAAAAGATGACCATCCGGTTCCCCAGATGAGCCTTAAGCTTTTTGGCTTAGGTTATGGTGTTAAAGGGCTTCCTGCTGATTATCTAGAACTGATACACTAGACAGGAGTTACAGATTTAATCTTTTGGGAACAGTCACTGCGATAAAGATTATAAATGAGGGAGAGAGGTAGGGAGAAGAAAAGGGGAAAGAGAGTAGGGGGCAGAGACAGAGACAGAGAGACAGACACAGAGACATAGAGAGACAGAGAGTGACAGAGATAGAGAATAAAGAAAAGGACAGAAAAAGACAGATCCAAAGACATGTTTGTAAAGGATATCTACATTTAGGGCAGTAGCCTTTAACCATCAATGTGGTTTGAATCTGTTTATGAATATTGTCTCAAGTCTCAGCACTCTAGAGGTGATAATGGCATAATGTGATACAGCACTATATTTGAGTCGTTTTGGCTTCAAGAATAAATAACTTGCTACAAATAATACCTAGGTTCTCTACAGCACTCATTAACAAATCTTGCTGCTATCAGGTAGTGTGGGAATGGAGGTATGGTTGATGGTGGAAGGATGAACTTTCAAAATTTGGCCTTTGAAGAGGAAATGCCTTTTCATGCATACCTCACTACTTTTTTAAGATCTTGGCAGAAAGACCTGGAAGAAAATAAAAAATATTATTAGTGTTAGAATAGTGCCAGTTTCAGCGAAGCTCTGTTGAGTCAGTAATTCAGCACAAGAGAATCAGTAGAAAGGGCAAGAATAAATAACTCTTAAGGTACTCTGAGCATTTGAATTTATGATTTATAAAATTCTACCCATAAAAGGGAAAAAATGTACAATTATAAGCAAGTTCTGCACAGGCCTTACTCATTAACAGGGAAGTGTCTAAAACATAAGGTTTCAATACCTGGAGGTTTTTAAGAACCCAAATGGTTCAAACACTATGAAATTTGACTAAGTGGGAGACACTATACAAAGAATGAGATAGATTCTGTGCTGGACCTTACAAAGCTTGGAATCTGGAGCAGGGATGTCTTAATCACTTTCCTTATCACTAAGATGTGCTACCCGACACCTGCGACTTAAAGCAGAGGTTCATTTTGGCTCACAGTTCAGTCCATACTTGGCTGGTTCCCAGGTAGGACAGCATGGCACAGGAGCACAGTGGAGGAATGGCTGCTTACCTCATGGCAGACAGGAAGTAGAAAGAGAAGGAGAGAGTGTCAAGAGAGTACAAGGAAAAGCAGATAGACACTTCGGGGTCACGACCATAGTGACTTGTCTCTGCCAGCCAGGTCTTGCCTCCTATAAGCAGGTCAGCTAGAATGCCCCCCAAATCCAATCACTTTCTGAAAGCCCCACCTGGGAGTGCATGGGAGGCTCTAGGGGAACATCTAGTATAAAGCATTCGAGGGAAAACAACACTGAAGTTATCAGTAATACATTTTCGATTTGTTTTCCTTTACATTCATGTAAAACAGCACAAACATATGCAGGAGGAACTCAGTCCCCCTCATCCCCATGAAACGCCTTTGCTAACGCCTTTCTCGGGTTACCATGCTCCTTTGTGAAGAATGTTGGTTCCTCACTAGAGTTAAGATGACATGAAGAATTCCAGAATAAGCAAGGAAACGTTGATTTTGTCTCCAGTACCTTTTCAAACATATCAAAAGAGAATTGTCTGAACTTTTGCCCCCTCATTTTTAAAAGTTCTACAAGCACAATGAAGAAAATACAAAGGGGAAAAACATCATCTTGGAGGCCACCACTCTTGATGCGCACCATACTCACTTTATTTCTTTTGCTTATTCTCACGTGTTGTGGGAATTAGAGCTTGGTCATTGGATTTGTCATCTTCTCTGTCTTACTCCAAAGTAATATCATTTAGTCTCATTGCTTTCAATTTCATCTGAATGCTGATTAGCTCCCAGACTTATAACTCTGGCCTACAGGTACAGCTATTTTTTTTTTTTACAGTGGCATCCCTATGCGTCTCTAGTTTTCAGCAACTACTATGCCCAGCCTCTATAATTTTGTCACTCTAGGAATCTTATATAAATGGCATCATAGAGTATGTAGCCTTTTGAGACTGACTTTTTTTTTTTTTGCTCAAGATAATTTCCTTGATCCTCTTTAATAAATGGTGTTGGAAAAATTGGCTCTCCACATGCCGAAGACTGAAACTAGACCTATGCCTGTCATCATGCACAAAACTAAAATCTAAATGTATCAAAGATCTAAATATTAAAACAGAAACACTAAATCTACTGGAAGACAAGGTAGGTAGAAATCTTGGAGACATAGGGGTAGGCTGAGAATTCATGAACAAAATGCAAACTACACGGAAAAAAATTCAAAGAATCAACAACTGGGATCTCATATTATTGAAAAATTTCTACACTTCAAAAGAGATCATCCACAGAGTGAAAAGAAAACCCACAGAATGGGAAATAATTTTAGCCAGCAACCCCTCAGACAAAGGACTTATATCCAGAACATATAAAGAATTGAAAAACATCAAGCCGCCCAAATTCAAAGACCCTCTCCAAAAATGGGCATTGGAGATGAACACACATTTCTCAAATGAAGATATACAATGGCAAATAAATATATTATGAAATGTTCACTATCACTACTCATTCAAGAAATGTAAATTAAACAACACTGAGATTCCATCTCACTCTGGAAAGAACAGCTGCCATCAAGAAATCAACTGATAACAAATGTTGGCAAGGCTGCGAGGAAAAAGGAACACTGCTCCACTGTTGGTGGGAACGTAGAATGGTGCAGCCACCATGGAAATCCATATGGAGAATTCTCAGAAGACTAGGATTGGAAGTTCCATTCAATCCAGCTATTCCCCTCCTGGGTTTTTTCCCAGAAAAACTGAAAAGGTCATGTCACAGTGATATATGTGTACCCATGTTCATAGCAGCACAATTTGTAATGGCTAAATCTTGGAAACAAGCAAAATTCCCATCAATTTCAGAGTGGATGAAAAAGATGTGGTATTTTTATACAATGGAATATCACTCAGCTTTAAAAAAGGATGATCTTGAGGCCTTCATAGGTAAATGTAGGCAACTTGAGACTATCCTCACAAGTGAAATAAATAAGAATCATATTTATAAATATCACATTGTGTCTCTAGTGTAAAAAATAATAATTGTAGGGGTAATAAAACACAAAATTGTTATTGTAAAGAAGAGAGGAAAAGAAAGTGCTCTAAAGGATATAATTGCATGTATTTTTAAGCATGTAAGATAAATAACCATATTACTAAGTTTTTGCTGGATCATTAAGCAGAACTGTTTGCAGTCTTACTGTTTGTCCACTTTTTATGCTTTAATTTTGTAACTTGAAAAACTATTTCTAAGATGATAGTATGTAATGTATCAACTAGTGATTTCCTAGTGTTTTTTTTTAAAAATTCTGTATTATTTCTACCCTTTTTCTGTTTTGATTTTTTTCTCTTTAAATAAATTTTTTTTTCTAAATTTAGAATTTAAAAAGAGTAATATATAATTATATATAATTTCCTTGAAATTTACCCACATAACTGCACATATCAATTGTCTATTCATTTCTACGCTGTGTATGTGACGCCTGTTATTTAAACATTTACTTATTGAAAGACAAGGAAGCTATATCCAAATTTAGGCTACTACAAAGAAAGCTTCTAATGGCATTCATAAACATAGTTTTGTGTGTGAATATGTTTCATTTCTTTGGAATAAATGCCAGGAGCATGACTGCTGAGATGAAGGTTAAGTATATATTTAGTTTTCTAAGGGACCATGAAATTATTTTCCAGTGTAGCTGTAGCATTTTACTTTCTCATCAGCACTACATGAGATCTAGTTGCTTCATCCTTGCTAACACTTAGGATCATTTTTTTTTTTAATTTTCACCATTCTAGAGTATTGTAGTGGTATACATTTCCTTAGTGATCAACTATGTTTGGATATATTTTCATGCTGTCTTTTTCTTGATGACTTGTCTGTATGTATTTGCTCATTTTCAAATTATATTTTTTTCTTTTACTATTGAGTTTTGAGCATTCTTTTTATATTTTATGAGTTATTTATTAAATACATGGCTGGAAAATATTTTCTGTAGATTGTCTTTTCATACTCCTTATTGCATCTTTTACTGAATAGAAGTAAAAAGTTCACTTATTACTTATTTCAATATTTCTCAATTGATTTGACCAAAATCACTTTTTCCCATATAACTAGCATGTCCTACATCACAAGTATTTAGCAAACTACAGAGTTAGGGTGTCATTTTAGTCATTTCCTGACTTCTGTTACCAACATCTAAGTGTACCAGTCTGATGGACCCAGTTCTCTCAAGGTTCTACTTTCTACTACAAACCAGATAAGGAACTAATATGAAAACAAAATTTGTGGCAGTGAGTGCTATGAGAATGAACTCCATTCCTGAGGCACGTATTACTATTAGAGCAGGAGCTTTCTGGAGACATGTAAAGCAAATAATTAATGTGAGAGGGCAAGAATTTTAGTTTACATAGGAGCTGTCTGGGGAAAAAATCAAAACAAAAAACCACATTCCTAACAGGAAAGCACCAGATGTAGCTTCTAATCCTGGATTTACCACTAATTGTTTCTGTGACTTTGGATAGATTATTCTACCTAGGGCTTGAGTTTCCTCATTTGTAAAAATCTAGAGACTAGATCAAAATTAATTTCTAAAATTCTAAGTCATAGCAATATATCACCCACTTGCAAATAGGGATCTCATCTGTTATACAAAATTGTTGCATGATTCTGGTTGGGAACGTTCAACGATAGGGATAATTTGAGTATGAGATGTGTTTAAATGATTCTGAAAACCCCTCTGGAATGAACAGATTCCTGCACCAACTTGCTTATAAAAACACAGTTGTTTTCTATGTCTTGTAGGAGCAAAGTATTGAAACAATCTTCAACTTCTCTAGCTTTCCTATGTCAGAATACTGGGAAGTCTACATACTGCCTTGATTTGTTTTTAAATTTCTAATCTAAATCCACATTGAAAATCAGTGACCAGCAATAAATTAGGAAAGAGGAGCACTGTTCTTTCTACAGTTAGAGGAAGGAGGGAACAAAAGTGAGAGAGGAAGAGGAAGAAGATGATGAATAGGCTTAATTAATTAGTCAGGAGGCAGACACACATCCATCCAATCAGAGTATCGGTAGGATGGGTTTATGATTACAACAGCATCTTTGCTTAAAAGGAACTTCACAAAGCAAAACACATCTCCTAGGTGATCTGAGAACCAGTTAAAAACATGTTTTTTTCACAATCTGTCATCCCAAGACTACTGCACACATAAGAAAGAGAAGGACAAAAGTCATAGTCCAAGAATGCTGATAGGCTGATGCTGGAGGAGAGACAGGTACACATTTAAGTACCTCTCTACAGATAATGAAGGTGAAGAGGAAAATTCAAATTGTTATTTAGAAAAACTACTCACTTCTCGATCAAAAATGTTTAACAAGCTCCGATTTGAAAAGTAATCTATCTAACCATCTTTTTTCTTGTTTCTGTGCTTAAATTTCTTTTCCAAGATCATCATTCATTTTCCCAAACTTCTTTTCCAAGATAAACATTCACTTTGCCATTTACCTTGCAGATTATTTTTTGGCCTTTTATTACAGGCCATATATGACTATACATCTTGAGGATATCAAATTTATTAGGACAATCGCTTTTATTGAGGAACTGACATTCTAGTACAGTCTAATCTAGTTAGGGCAACAAAATAAACAGATAACGTGATTTTTTTTTTTGGTTTTGTTTTATTTTGTTTTGAGATATGTACTAGGGGTTATAGAAAGGAAAAAGGAAGGATGCTTATCTGCCTAAGAAAGTGGGAAATCCATAGAGGGAAGATTTGTAGCTGGAACTATAAAGCTCAGAAAGACCTTTTAGGAGAAGAGGAGTCCCCTGTGTGGATACCATGTTGCCAGTTTTGTTTTCTTGGAAGTACAGAGCTGTTGAGAAGAGCGAGCAGTCAGGTAGAGTGTGGTTCACTTGAGATTCCATCTGCCACCAAATGTCAAAATCTTCCCTTTTCCAGGTCTATGTTATTTCTCCCACTTTCAAAACTGATCTTATTTCTTTTCTTTTCACTTATTTTGCTTTTTGCCAAAGGGAGATACTTGAAAACAGCTTGGCAGGATGTCAACACTATGAAGTATCACGCGGTGTAACTATAGGTAACATATCCAGGAAGGAAACTGAGGTTCAGAGAAAGACAGCAACACGTAGTGTTCTAACACAGCTGGGACTAAACATCTGATCCAGTTCTCTTTTTCTTTTTTCCATTATCTCTTCTCACCCCTCCTCCTTACCCCTTTGGGGCTATACTTACAACCTCCCTAGGGTACTAGATAATACTTGAATATTCCAGCTATTTTCATTTTCACATAATTTTCCCATGAAGATTTTGTTGTTTCCTCTTTCAGACATGACCCAGGAACCTCATGCTGGTCTCATCATCCAAACCCCAAGGCACCTTAAAAGACCATGCTCCCCAGGGAGATACATGATTGGAGACTGCGGGGCCTCACTGCTACATTCCCACCAGCCATGGCCCTCCCTGAAGTGCTAGGATGCAAGCGAGTTCCAGCTCACGAGGAGGAAAATATTTATGCCCCTAGCCATCTAGTTGCTTCCAATGCCTTTTCAACCTTGTGGTTTGAATCTGTTAACAGAAAAATTAATTGTTAGTTTTGAATGTTATTGGACAAGAAACCCAGCTAGTTTCTCAGGGCACTGTTCTGGGAAATTTTCTGCTTCAGGAAGATTGTATTTCAGATATTCTCTAGGAAACATACAAAATAAGGTCCTTTTCAGAATTTAGTTGTGAGTGGTAAGAGATGAATATAAATCAGAAATAAAGATAGCTTAAATGAATCAAGGTCCTTATGTTTTTCCACAAGGGCTTATTTAGGGTCCCCAAAACAAAGCAAGTATTACATGTATACTGCATTTATACGTGATTTGGGAAAACTGTAAGTTCTCATCTGCTAAAAAATTTTTTTCTCCACTGACACTCCTGGTTTGACAAGTTTCTCTATGACATATATACCTTGAGTTATTTAACTAAAACTCATCACTTTATCTTTAGAGAGAGAATACAGAAATTATATATAATATATATAATATATATTCATCTTGCTAGGCAATGAGCCAAGTTGCTCCATGTATATTACATGATGATGATGGGCTGTGTCTTCATTTTTGAATGAATATTTTAACTTGGCTTTTATCAAGCATTACAATTAAAAATAATGCAACACACTTTCAGCCTTCAAAGAGTTCCTAGTCCCTGAGGAAAGATAGGACCATGAACACCCAGTACAATGTAGATAGTGATAATAACGGGCGAATCATTAATAATGCAAGAGAACTCAATAAAGTTGGAGGCAGGGAGGGGTACAGAATGTCTGATTTCTAAAAGTTAGGACTTATTATATGATTGCAAAGAAGTGCAGCAGTTTTTCCCACTCACTAGAGTCTTATAATTTGCTACTAGTCCCTTGAGGAGGTGATTAGAAGGAAGGACATCTAGGAGCGGAAAGGTAGAAGGGGTGGAAATAGGGAGAGACCATCAAGGGCATCAGCACTTCCAAAGTGTCAAATTGTGGTGGTGGGGTGTTTGGGAGGATCAAAGGTGGGACAAGTGCCCTGAGCACTGGGTATTAAGGGTACAGACTGAACGTATCCTTTGACAAGAAGGGAAGTCTTAAATATATGCTAGGAGAGGGGATCCAGATGTGAACTCCAACAGGAAACATTGAAAGCACCTCTATTTACTTCCAAACATCCCTATGTTTCACTCTGTTCATAAAAGCAATGATATATTCAGTATATACATTTCTGCATGCAGTCCAGGCATACAGAAGACATTTTTAAATCACTTGATTTTACCATTTATTAAATACTTGCATCATCATACTACTTTAAAATAATTGTCATTAGATATATCTTTCAAACACCAATCTAGTCAGACTTGGAATTCTAATTTCCCTTTGCAGAAAGAAAACTGAGACTCAAAACAGCAGAGAAAGGTTAAATAACTTGCCCAAGTTAACATAGCAAGAAAAATCTAAAACAAGAATTCAAAGTCAAAGCTTATGTGGGTTTTTTTTTTGATGCCATAACATTTCATCAGCTTTGGAATTAGATGCATTTGGATTTGAGTTAATTAATAAAAATAAATTTTGTTCTTGCTTTGTGCGATTTTCTTTTTCTACTTACTTGCAGTTTATTATGAGGTCTTGGGTTGATTTGTTAGTCAGCTTATGAATCCTTTATAAACATTTGCTTTTCTCATTGGCCTGTGTGTTTTCTTAAGAAAAATATTTTTAATACATTGAGAATATTGTCAGTGCTTCAGAGAGCATGATTTCAACTCAATTCAGTTTAATAGTTTCACTGAGCAGATATGCATCTCAAACTAGGAAAGACTCTAGAGAGCTCTCTTTCTTTGATTCATATTTTTACTGCATATATATATATATATATATATATATATATAAACTTGCATGTTATGTATTTGGTTTTTTTAAATATTATCTATCTTCTGCACTAAACCATGAGGTATCCTCAGGAGCTAAGCTGTCCTAGACACTTGTAGGTGATCTGCCACTATCTGTTTAAATGTCTGAGTGACCATTAAATACTAAATGGGTAGAATGATGCATAGGACACTTTTGGTCTCAGTAGGAATACCTAGACAAAGATGCATGCAGCTGACACATAGCATATGTGGCAGGTTAGCTAACATAAATCTGAAGTCTCAAATTCAGCTTTGAAAGAAAATTAACTTTTATTTTTTAACTTATATTAAATTTGATTTCAAGTCTGTATTTTTTCTAGAGCAGCATAAATTTTATGTATTTCTTTTCTTTTCCCCTTTTGAATCAAATATGCAATGGGAAGTTTTTGTAGCTGAGGCCCATGGAAAGGATGCTATCTGGACTTGTGTCATCTGTCCACATTGGTCATTGGTTAAATACCTTCTGGTCCCCTCTCAGTAGCACTCTGCTCCTTCCTACACATATAAGTACAGGAATTCTGATTCTGCTTTTCAGTTGTCTCTTGAAGAATGATTTTAGACCCCTTTGGCTAAGTATACCCCCTATAATCTTGTTACCTTTTCCTGTCCCTGCTTAGAAATTCAGGTCCATCCTTTGTTCTCTAGACCACACAAATCTCACACCAACTTCCTTGGGGTTGTATCAAAGAAAAAAAGATCAAGAGCCTTTCTCTCTCTTTCTCATGTGCATAGAACTAACTCTAAACTCCCCTTTAAAGCTTGGAAACTATTTTTCTAATGCAGGATGAGAGCCAATTTACTCTTCAACCATAGGTTTCACACACATTTTTTATTTCTTCCAAAGTTAAGATCTAAAACCTCACAAGATTTTGCCTTTCCCTGGAATGATGAACATAGATAAAACTATTACTTACATAGAAAGAAAAAAATAGGGAAACATCAAAGAACAAAAATTAATATTTGAAAAACATTTTACTGTACTTTTTAAAAGTAAATCTTTGCATTCTTGCGAGGGAGAAAAGTGTTTCTTATCCAGTTGTTTGATCTTTTTTTCCTCTCCCAAAAATGGTTGGGGCTGAGTTTGTCCCAAATAGGGCTTTCAAAGAAAATGTTTCTGAACAAAGCGACTCAAACATCAAAGTTCATTCTCACCCTAAGCATCTACAATGGTTGGAGACTCTAGTATTTCTTTGAATACATTACCCACTGGACAAGGAGGTGAATTTGACTCCAAAAATGGGTCTCAGTGACATTTGCCTTCAGCTCACCTCTTCACTCAGCTCTGCCTTATTCCACCTAAATTCGTTCGTTCCGTAAGAGAAAATGAATCTCAGAAACTTGACTTTATAGTTGAAATCCTCAGAAAGTTTGGAATGGAAGCAGCTTGTTCAGTACATTTGCATTTTATTTATAACTGGGATTTCATTCTTCTCTTGTTTTGCTATCTACTTAAAAATATCAGAAAGAACGGTATATTTCATGTTTTATTATTCACACCACTTGACTGAGTAAGGACAAATCAGAGAGCCTCTCAAACATAAAAGTGTTAGAGTTTTCTGGAGCAATAGAGAAGTGAAAAGTACAAAAAAGGAAAGAACAGATTTATTGAGGACGTGGAAAGGAGCACACAACCCATGGTGGTTGGGCTGTCTCCTTCAACCGGATACAGAGAGGCAGAGGGTTATATGACCTCTGATTGGAAGTGGCGCATAGGGTAGACAATGACGATGTGTGAGGAACTGATGGGAATTTTCTTTGTGTGCAAACAGGAAAGGGAGTTGCAATTAGGGCTGAAGAAGGAGGAGGAAGCGGTAAGCATTCCTACTTTGACGTTCCGCCATGTTAGAAGACCGCCATAATTGTACAGTAATTTATACTAGGGCAAGAACCTTTCATTCCCATCTTTGTATTGTTAGGAAAAGGGTGAAGACTCATATTTTCTGCTGAACAGGGGTGTCGTGTTGGGGTTTAGGTGAGGTTGACAGGATGATGGTTGATGCCCATGTAGAAGCTGGTACTAGATGTTTCAGTGAGGACAAGGAGTTTCTTGTTGATAAACTCTCACTTCCTAGATTGGAGAAATAAAAAGCAAGGTGCTATGAGGAAGCAGGCCACTATCATATCTAAAGGACCCAGGACAGGTAGAAGGAAAAGTGTCCTTGATTCGAATATGTCATTCTATCAGGACCTTGGTGAGGAAGAATCTGAAAAATGAGCTTGGAGTGGGGAGGGGTGAAGTCATGGAAGGCCATTATTTTTTCATCTGAAAAGGTAAAATTATAGGTAGGACTTGTTGTTGGTGAAGGGGATGAGCTGGAGAGAATGGGGGGCATGAGAAACATAAGGCCTGATAGTGGAATCACATTTGGGAAATTATAAACTAAGGGTGAGCAGGGCTGTGGCTGCTATACTATAAGTGAAATGAGAGCAGGTCTAAGAATGGGTGACTGTTATACTCAGCCTAGGAACTCACTGAAGGGATGTTCTTAGTAACAGATAGAAGCACCCAAAAGGATTTTTGGACAGGTTTAAAATGGAAAAAACCAAGTTTAAGGATTTCAACAAGCATTTTGAAAACTAACAAATGGGTCCTCCTTTTAGGGAAATGGTTAGAGGGCAGTTTGTTGTAGATGATCTTGGACAGATGAGCCATGACTTATTTTTAGACCCCATTTGCCTATTGTATCAGTCAGATTTGTGTTGCTGTGACCAAAATATCCGAGAAGCATAGCTTAAAGAAGGAAGAGTACATTTTGGCGTGGAGGTTTAAGTCCATGTTCACTTTGTTCTGTTGCTTCTGGGCCCGTGGTGAGGCAGAACACTATGGCACAGAGCGTGTGGTTGAGCACAATTGCTCATATTGCAGACAGGAGGCAGAGAGATGGGGAAAGAGCATATGCTGGAGAGGTGGGGGCTGGGGATAAGATAATGTCCCTGTATCCACTTCATATGACACACTCGCCCAAGTGGCCCCACTTCTTCATAGCCTATTCAGCTATGAACTGAAAAATAGCTTAAGCTGCTAATGAGCTTAATGCCCTTATGATCCAGTTGTTTCCAGAAGCCCATCAGATGGCCTTTGAAGGACATTTTAGATCCAAACCATGACACCTGACATTTTTATCCAGATATGATTGAAATTGTATCTCAAGAAGCCACCTACAGTATGCCAGAGGGTAAGTTCTACACTGACCTTGCAGCAGGGGCAAGAGAGATCTGATTAATGTATGTACATAGCCTGCTGATTCGTTAGCACAAACTTGAGAAAATTCATTCTTCCCTTTCACTAGTGACTTCCAGGAAAGCACCACTTAATCTAGTAATCAGATTCAAATTTCATATTTATGATATCATTTGTTTGGACTAAAGTACTTCTGTGAAACACATGCTCCAAGGGATACACTTTTATCTCAGCTAGGAAAGCATGTTTTCCTAGAAAGAATTTGAGACCTACAGTCGGAAAGTGTGGGCTTGAGTTCCAGCACTAGTTCAGTGATTGTTGCTTGACAATTCTCAACTTAAATCTTTGTTTCTTTGTCTATAAAATTATACTGATAGTCATTTCTTTCTCATAGGCTATGAAGATTAAGTGAAATCTTACCTGTGAGTAACTTATTTTGTAAGTTCCAAATTGAATAAAAGCTCATTTATTCATTATTTACACTACGTCCTACACCACACACCTGTAATCAGTGAGCACTCTGTTATGATTCACAATATTTTTTACTTAACCTATGATTGTATCAGGTATGTGGATATCCATCTATCAGCCTAATATTAGAATCTTTGACTTCAAAGTCTTTATGTTTCAATAATGCAAAGACATAGCTGAATCTGTATCTTGGAAAATCCTCATCTTTGAAACGGTACACTCCAATGTTCCCAGATGTGACAAATGATATTCCATCTTCAGTCATCATATTCTCCAATGCTGACCTACTCTTCAATCTCACTGAACTTCCTTGTTAAATATTTTTCTTTCTTCACAGATTGTTACACTTTTATTTCCCTACCCAGCCTAGATCCATAACGACTCTCTCACCAGCATCTCAAAAATACAGCTCTTAACCGTCTGTATGTACCATGTGTCAATTCATCACAATTGACAAATCCATCCCCATGTCTTCTCTGATCGTGCATTTGGGTGGATGAGATTTGGTAAGTGATATTGCATATTTGTGTATATCGTTGCCATTAGAAATGTGTCATCTCCAACTCAGTGAAATGTCCTATATTGTTTAACATTTTCCTTACTACTGCTTAGGTTTCTCTTCTGTTTCTCACAGTGGACAACCCCTATTTTTTTTTTAATCTCACAATGCAAAGTGTAAAGAATGATCCTTATTCCATTGCTACTGAAATTTTAGTGATGACCATATTCCTTAATTTTGTAAAAGGAAAGTAAAGATATCAGAATGAACTCTCATACCACCTTACCTCTGAGCCTGCAGAATTACAATAAAAAAGGAATTCATCCCTGCTGTTCCCACCTTTTTTATCAAAGAAAGACATTTTTCTTCTCAATACCAATGTTAATTTCTTTATTGTTTTCCACATCCTGTAAGGCAGCTTGTACCTTCATTTTCTCCTTCTGTACCATATATTTACTCTTTTCTCCTGTTCTTACACCTATTAACTAGGCTATAAATATGGGTGAAGCCATTTAATAGCCATAATAATAACAACCTTCAATCTTGCATTTATTTTCTAATATTCCCCTATCTCTCCTTTTCACAGCTAAACATCTCAAAAAATTACATATTTTTTGTCTCAGCCACCCAGTGCTTTCTGTTCCTACTATACCATTGAAACTGCTACTCATTTGCGAATCTATGCATGGTTTTGGTTCAATTTACTTTTCTTTGTTTTTCTGCTAACATGCTTCTACATAATTATCTATTTTGTTGCTGTTGTTATCATTACCCTATTATACAATCATTTCTTTTCCTTTTTTGTCTTATCTTGTTGTCTATTCATTTAACTTTGTATTAGTCACTGTCCTGTTGCTGAGACCTGATGTAGCACCCCAATTTAAAGACAGAGTATATTTGACTCACAGTTTCTGTGCATTCAGTCCATGTTTGGGGCTCCAGAGCAGAAATTCCATGATAGAAGGGTAGGGTGGAAGAAAGTTGTTCACTCCACAGAAGCCAGGAAACACAGAAAAAGGAGGAGCTGGGGACAAGAATATACTCTTCTAGATCATGCCCCAGAGACCTACAGGTCTGACCTTGGCTCTATCTCCTAACAGTAAATTCAGCTATGAACTCATCAATGGATTAATCTACTCATGAATATAGTAGCCATAATTAAATTACCTTGAAAAAGCCCCAACTTTGAACACAGGAGACTTCTGAGGCACATTTAAAATCTAATCCATAACAAAATTTGATAACTCAGGTCAGGTATGGTAGTGCACATCTATAAATCCCACTTATTTAAGAGGCTGGGGTAGGAAGATCACAGCCTTGGCAGCTTAGTGATACCCTGTCTCAAAGAAATATAAAAAGGGGTAGGAGTATAGTTCAATGGTAGAACACCCTGGTTTGAATCCCTAGCACCTCAAAATAAAATAGACTAAAAGTTAATAATTCAAATGCTTTATACTTGGTAATCATTTATTTTAGTTCTTTATGCATCTTTGAGTTCCATTAATCCCAAAATATATGACTTTGAAGATACACTTCTAGCTCAAACCATCCCTGTACCCTAAACTCATCAGCCTATGTGCTGTCAGGCTTTATCAGGAGTCTATAACATGCAAGACAATATCGGTTTAATGTCAATCTCACCACCTACCGTCTGCCATCTCAGACAGATCTGCATCAACAGTTTCATTATAATTCTAGTGTTATGGTTTATATCTAGATGTTCCCCAAGAGCTTTATGCACTCATAGGCAGGGCCTGGACCATGGCGGTACTACTGCTGACTTGCTGTCTGGAGGTAAGTCCTGTTCAGAGGAGATGGAGGTTGCCCGAGGCATGACCTGGGAGGGTCTATCTCCCTTCATGGATCCTCCGTTTCCTCTCTGCTTCTGGATTCCACAACATGAGGAATTTTTTCTCTATATTTTCCCAATGCTGCCAATCATCAAGAGCTAAAACTTCTGAAATATGAGCCAAAATATGATTTTCTTCCTTTAAGTGGCTGGTGTCAGGTCTTGTGTCTTAGCAATGAGAAAGTGACTAAGGGATTCGGTTTATGGCAAGACCCTTTAGCTAGGCAGGAAACTGAGAGTCGCTCTGGTCTCCTCCTTTCTACTTATCTGCTCATATTAAATCTTCCATCAAACTCTACAGATTTTAATACTCCTCAGGTCCATCCCACAGCTGCCCACTTAGTTCAGGCACTCATCATCTCTTTCTGGATTCTTACAGTTATCACTTAACTTGTATTTATAATGCTGGCCCTACATCTCTAATAACTGTAAGAAAGCACAGTGTTTTTCTTCAATGCCTACCTGGTTTTCCCAGGATAAAGTTCTAAGCCTCTAGGCCGTAGAGAGCCTCTAATGCTGTATCTACAAGTCTTCCTTAAATGCTTTATTGCCCTCACCCCTCAAGTCTGCTATCAAATGTTTATTCATTCTTCATAGTTCAATTTAAAATTCATTTTTCTCTATACATTTTTATTCTATTCTCACTGTGCCACAACCTATCTCAATTTTCTCAGGTAGAGTCATCTCTTTTGTATGGCAAATTTTCTTTGTCTGGGCTAATATCGTTACATTTTCAACACTTCATTGAAATTAGCAATCATCTCCTTCTCTAGATTATGAGGCACATGGAAGTAGAGGTATATCTTATTCGTTGACATATTTCCAATACATATGTCTAGAAAATTCCTAGTTCTTGAGGCATTTTAAAAGAATAAGTGGAGCATTATTTGACTCTTAAGATGAACAGAATAATATGGTATTAAAATGGTAGTATGGCAGTAAGAATGGGGTGGAGAATAGGGAGAACAATTATGAAAATTTTGTGCTTCATAATTCTAAAAAAGTGCCATCCACACAGTTTTTCAGACTTACTGTTTTTATCTCCCCCAAATTTATATTTTGAAGCCTGTTCTCTCAATGTGATGACATTTAGAGGTGAAGTTTTTGGAAGATAAGTTTAAGAGTGGTTATTAGTATAGAAATGGAGACTTCAAGATGGGATTAATACCCCTATGAGTGACACCAAAGAACATCACTTTCCATGTGATATCAGCAAACAGGGAACAAATAGCTGTCTGCAAGCCAGAAAGAGATCCTCACCAGGAATCTGGTCAGCTAGCACCTGTCCCTACTGAGGAAAAAAAAAAAGTTTACTGGTTTAGCCATTGAGGCTATGGTATTCTGTAATGACAGCACAGACAGACAAAGGCTTAGTGTTACTGTTTTGGACATGGAGCTTCTTTGGTCATCCCACTAGAAATTAGTTATCCATACTCTGCATTCTTGCATAACCTTTCCTTTCACAATTTCTTACACTCACACATTGCATAGTGTACTTATCATCTACATCGAAAGCAACTGGAGGGGTAAGGCTGAATCTGGTCATGAGTTGTGCCTTCAACAGTTTGCAGTTCACAGCGCACAAATGCACACATGACATTCCTACTCTCAGTCTGTTCTGAAGCTGTAATATACACAGGTGAACATCACTGGAAGGTAACTGAGTCATGCAATAGGGAGGAAAACTAAAGATAAAGAGCACAGAATAAAAATCAAGACTATTTTCTGAATTTTTTTATGTAATGTGAATGGTAGTTTGAAAAGAATATTTCTTAAATTACCTAAGTGGTGCTTCAGTCTATAAATTTCATTTACTCACAGACATGCATGTGACCATATTTGGGAAATTAATCCAGGAGTACTACATTTTCACCAACAAAAAGATTAGTTTGTAACCAGATGATTTATATAAAAATAGCTATACTTCATCTGATTCCAGTGATTCTCATCCCTCTATTTATTATGAGTGAGATTTGTTAGACACTTTTCCCACTTTCTAAAATTTCCATGGCTTTATCAGATAACTGAAATGTTTTATCAGCTCAGGTCCTGTCAAGAAAAAAATGTTTAAATGAGACACTAAATATTTTGATTGCAGGGTTACTAGTCCTATCTCCTTTTAAGAAAACACAGTTTTCCAGACATAAACAATACCTTCTATATGGAACAGAGCCATGATTTTAACTATAGCTATTACTCATTGGCACACAACCCTGAACAAAAGAAGTTCCCCTGAGAACTAGCGAGTCTTAGAGAGATATCAGAAGTCACTTTACCCAATATTTTCATTCTAGAGAAAAAGAAGCTGTGGTCCCTAGGGTTGAAGAGACTTGACTAAGGTCTACACTGACTGCATTGTTTATTTTTTGTCTTCTTGATGCTCGGACATAAAAGGGCTTGATCGTGGAGATACTGGCCCTGCCAGGGCTAGCTAATTCTTAGATAAGGTAAGCTGCCCAGGATTTTGCCTTTAGTATAAGAATCTACAACCAGAACCTATACTCAGCCCTGTTTGCAGTCAAACTACTGTCTTATTGCCAAGGCTTCATTCCCATAATCATCAATCAGGGCTGCTTTCTGCCTCTATGAACTTGACTTTTCTGGTCATTTTATAAAAATGGAAGTGCAGCTATGGGGAAAAAAACAATGCTTCTCCACTGTTAGTAGAAGCTATGTAGACTGGTGCAACAACTGTGGAAATCAGTGTGGAGATTCCTCAAAAAATACTAGGATTAGAGGTCTCATTGGATCCAGATATTTCCCTTCTTGGTATCTTCCAGAAAAAATTAAAAGCATCACACCACAGTGATACATATATTCACACCCATGTTTATAGTGCCACAGTTTGTAATAACTAAATCCTGACAACAGCCCAAATGTCCACTAACTGATGAATGGGTAAAGATGTGGTTCTTCTAATACAGTGCAGTACTACTCAGCCATAAAGGATAACCTTGAGACATTTCTAGGTAAATGGATGCACCTTGACAACATAGTTAAATGAAATAAATCAGGCACATGTGTGTAAATACTGCATAGTTTCCCTGGTGTGAGAAACAAAAAGTGTAAAAAAGGACCAGAATATATAATAGATATTAGGAAATAGAAAGAAAGTGTTCAAATAAGAAAGGGAACAAGGGAGGGGAGGGGAGAAAGGAAGGAAGGAAAAATAAATGACAAAAGGAGAAAAATAGAAACATAGAATATATAGTTTCTTATCTGGCATTTTTCATTTAACAATATTTTCAAAGTTAATCCATTGTTATGGACTTAATGTTCCTGTCTACCCTAAACTCTGAATGCTGAGACCCTCTCCTGATAGGATGGTGTTAGAAGGCAAAGCCTGGGAAGTAATTAGGTTTGGGAAAATATTAACAATTATCATCCGTGATAAATCAATGTTCTTTTCAATGATAGGGGAATTAGTGTTCTTTTAAGAGGAGACTAGAATATTCTCTGTCTGCCATGTCATCATATGAGAAAACAGCTGTCTGCAAACCAGGTAAAGTCCTCTGCAGATGCATAATCTCTCAACACATGAGTTTGGCCTTTCCAGTCTCCAAAATCGTGAGAAATAAATTTGACATCATTTAAATGACTCATTCATTCGATGGTACCTTGTTATACCCACAGTTCTAATTGACCAAAACTTTCCTGCTGTAATATGTATTGCTCTTGTTCCTTTTATAGCTGTATAGTATTCCATCCTGTGGATAGATCCCATTTCAATTACAGGTTGATGAGCCTTTGGATTGCTTCTAGCTACAGACTATTAAGAATAATGTATTATGAATATTTATACACAAGTTATTTGTAGGCATATGCTTAGATTCCTAAGAGCGAAATCGCTGGGTCATATAGGAAATTACTACTTAATGTTTTAAGGAAACTATTTTTCAGAGTGCAGCATTTTACAATTTTATCTGCAATGCATGAGAGCTCCATCTGCTTCTCCTCACCAATACTGCCTGCTTTTCTTTACCATGGCATTTCCTTCTGGGTATGCGGTGGTATCTCATTGGAGTTTTAATTTTCATTTCCATGATAATGAATGATGTACAAAATACTTTTTGCTAATTTAAAAATTCCACTGTTTACCTTCTTTCTATTTATAAGAATATGTATGCTAGATACATTTTGAAGGTAGTAAAATATAACAAAACAAGAGACAATGCAATGAAATTGGTACAGAATTTCAGAGCAGGATACTTGGATAACAGTAATAGGTACATCCTATCTTCACAATAGTTTTCCATTCAGTCAGGTATAGCAAAATCAAACCAAAAACAGAACATTATAAAACCTATCAAAACAGAATAGTGAATAGAGCAAAACAATTAGAACAAAGCAAAACTGTGAAACCAATATTTGCCTTCAAAGAGAAGATAGAAAGAAATCCCCCATATTTGCTCTATTGCACACTGTCATCCTCCCAAGAGCTGCTCAGACCTCTGGCCCCCAGTTGCTAATGGCCGGGCAAGGTCCAGATGGGATGTTTGATTCTCAGCCCACATGCCAGTAGGCTCAAGGGAGACTTTGATTTGTTCGCTTCCTGGCTTGTCTGCCTCCAGCTTGCACTGTGGCTGCTCACCAGGAAGGAGGGCCATGTTGCTTTCTTGCTCGGCCCCCTAAGTCCCACCGTGGCTGGATTTCAGGAGACGCTGACTGGTTCCCTTCCTGATTTGCCTGCCACGCTCTCATGCTGCGGCCACTTACCAGGCAGAAGGGTACAATACATAATTTTAATGCAATCAGATTTATTTGTCTTTTAAGACTTTTGCCTTACCTCATTTAAGGACGTTTTTGCTAATCCAGTATCACAAAAATGCTGTTTTATTCTTGACTTTAAGGTTCTCATTTTTATAGTTAGGTTTATAGTATATTTTGAATAAATTTTTGCATATGGAATAAATTCTTTGATATTATTATTGTTGTTGTTGCATATGGTATCCAACTGTTCCATCACCATTTATTGAAAAAATATTTTCCTCTTTAGTTGTGTTGGAAGTATTATTGAAAATCAACTGATAATACATGTTTATTCTGAGCCCTTAATTCTATTCAATAAATTTAAACTCTTTCCTATTGATCTGTATCTCTGTTCTTATGCCAATATCACACTAGTATTTTATTGTGGTAGTTCTACACTAAGCTTTAGAATTTAGTAATGTAAGTCACTATCTTTTTTCATTTAAAAAATTCTCCTAGTTGTTCTAGACCCTTTCATTTCCACATAAATTTCAGAAACAGCCAGAAATAGTCTACAGAAAAATTTCAGGGACTTGGTAAAGGTTTGTGTTAGATTTATAGATCAATTTAGGGAAATTATCAATTTTGCAATATTGAGCTCTCCACTCTTTGAAGACAGACTGCCCCCCCCTTATATAAGTTTTCCAATTTTCTTAATGACCTCTGGTAGGTATGTGGATGTATGTTTTCTTACAATGGTACACACAGAAGATCATGTCATGTGTGATGAAGACAGTTTTTATTTCTTCCTTCCTTTCTAGATTTCCCCTTTTCTCCCTCTCCCCAATACTTATTTCACTGACTATAGACTTTGGTACATTTGAGGAAAGAATGGTGATAGCTGAAATTCTTGCACTGTTTACAAGGAAACATTAAGTCTTTCAGCATAAAGTATATTTTAGGTGTAGGTTCTTTGTAGATGCCCTTCATTAGGTTGAGGAAGTTTTCTTCCATTTCTGTTGAATGTTCTTATAAGTACATGTTAGATTTTATACAATTATTTTTCTACATCTCCTAAGAGGATCACAAGTTTTGGCACTTTTATTCAACCAATATGGCACATTACATTAATTTTTCTAATGTTAAAAACTTCTGATTTCTAAGATAAATTCCACTTGCATAGTATATTCTATATGTTGCTAAATTTGGTTTGCTAATATTTAATTACTTTTGTAATTGTGTTCATGAAGGACTTGAAGTGTACTTGTCTTTTCTCATGATGTCTGCTATGGTTTGCATATAAATGTGCCCCCTACAGGTCCATATCTTAAAGACTTGATCTCTGTGGCACTACTTGGAAATGGCTAAAATAGGGATGGGGGAAGTAATGCTAGATTTTTAGGTTATTGATGTTGTGCTCTTGAAGGAACTATGAGACTTTGGTCTTTTTTTTATACCCTTGCTTCCTGGCTCATGCTGCAAGGGACTTGTTCTACCACAGGCCCTTTTGCTGCCCTTGTAAGACACCCAAAGAAAATAGAACTGCTTGGTCTTCGTCCCAATCCTTTAGAATTATGAACTAAAAACACCCTTTCTTCTTTATATCCATTGACTCAGGTATTTTGTTACAGCAACATCAAGCTGACTAATACAACATCTTGTCCCTGGCTTTGGAATTATAGATGATAATACCTCACGGCTGGGAAATGTTCCCTATTTTCTGAAAGAGTTAATGATGGCTTGATACCATTTCTTATCTTAAAACTCAATAGAATGCAACAGATAAAAACCACTGGATTCTGGTATTGTATTAAAATTTAAGTATTAATTCAAGTTGTTTTCTTGGTACAGACTTATTGAGATGCTCTAATTTGTTTTTTAATTGAATTTGTAGTTTCTGTATAAATGTCTTCCCAAAGCCTTAAGTGGTCATAGGTCGGGTTTTTCAGAGATGCTGCATGCAGTGTGATGTTGGGATCAAGAGTGTATGATTACTAAATTAGTCCACTAATTAGTAATGTTTCGGTATAGTTCCTGGTAGGATTAAAGCCAGAATATAAAAGACAGAAAGAGGGCTTTGGTGGCTTCTCGCTGTTTGTTAACATTGCTTTTTCACTACTTTGCTGCCTTTCTGCCTGCCGTGAACTGTTTCTCTTCTGTGATGACCCTCTGCCATGCCACCCTACCTGGGAGCCAATTATGAACTGAAACAGCTACAAACTGTGAGTGACAATAAACATTTTTTCCTTTGAGTGTTGGGTATCTTGTCTAAGCAACTAGAAAAGTAATAACAAACATCGAGATGTTCTAATTTGTTTTTTTAATTGTTCATGATATTTAAATTGTTTAATTTGTTGGAACATTCATAATTGTTTCATAATCATTTCAATTTTTTTAGAATTAATACCGATGCTTTCTTACTCCTGATAGATTTTGCTTCTTTTACTTTTGTGTTCAGTCTAGCTAAGAGTTGTCTATTTTGTTAGTTTTTTCACAGAATCTAGTTTTCCTCTTCTAGGGTTTGAGTTGCATTTTTATTATTCTTTTGGGTTTGATTCTACTTTTTCTAACTTTTAGGGTGTGAGCTTAGGTTTTTGATGCAATACTTTACTTCTTTTCTGATAGCTGTTGAAAGTAAACCATTTTTCTCTAAACATGGTTGAAGCCTCTTGTAAATTTGTATGTGCCATTTCTATCTTTATCCATTTAAAATATTTTGAAACTTTCTCTTGTAATTTCTTCTTTGAACCATGAGTTATTTATAAACATGACATTTATAAATGTTAATTTCTAGATATTTAACATTTTCCCAGATTTTTTCTATTGTGGACTTTTATTCAATTTTATTGTGGCTAGACAAAATACTTCATATAATTAAAACATGTTAAATGTATCAAAACCTCTTTTGAGGCCCAGTATATCATTTATCTGGAGAATGCTCCAAATGGTCTTGAAAAGAAGTCTTGTAGATGTTAGTTAAGTATCGGTTAATGGAACTGCTCACATTTTCCTTATCCAACTTACTGTACAGTTTCTCCATCACTTATTGAAATATCCAGCTATCATCATTATCTTATTTTCCTTTCACTTCAGCCAATTCTTTTACTTCATGCATTTTGAAAACATTTGTATGGATAGATTTAAAATTGTTACATATTTAATCAGTATGAAAAACCCTAGTAATACTGCAAATTCTAGAAGGTTGTTTTATATGATAGCCTATTTAAAAAATGTTTTTAGATTAGGTCAATGATATAGTATTTTTTAAATGTGACTGTTAGTTTTTTGAATATAATTTTTTCTTTCAAGATTTTGTTTGCTACATTCAAAATAGTTTCATGCATCACCTTTAATCTGCCTTATCCTTAAGCTGTTTGTCTATATAGAAGGTGAGGTCGAAGAAAATGTAAGAGACCCCTTGAGCCTTATCCTCCTTATAGTCCTGGAATTTTTTTTTTTTGAGATGCTAGAGATTGAATGAAGAAACTTGCACATCTGGGCAAGGACTGTACCACTGAGCTACACTCCCAGACCATGGAACCTATTTTGTACAGAGATATTCTCCAGCCTCCATCTCTCTTTCTTCAATCCTCTCTGATGCCTGTAATTCTTTCATAATACTCATATTGTATACTGAGTCGATTAAATATCATGGATAAGCTTTTAGGACCATGTCTTTTACTTTTTTAGTAAATTTATAAACTGAGCAGATGTCTAAAATAGTGTTATTCACCCTTGTTCTCTGGAATTAACCTGTTTCATCCATGTCACTGGATTATATGTTACAGCTGGAGGCTATCAGCATGAGGTTCCTGAGAAACTCTTGTTAAGTCCTTTGGACCACAGATCCACCCACCAAATTCCTCCCATCTGCCGTCTGGATGGAAAAAAAACATCATGCATCTCTTTAATATGACTCTTCCAATGTTATCAAAATTAACAGGAAATTCAGTCACTCTGTTTACATTTTTAGATAACTGTCCTGATGGTATCATATCCAGACAACTCTCCATGAACCACATTACACTGCACAATAACTTTCATATCAGTTTTTCTAAATATTACAGCACTTTATATTTTAAGGTTTCCTCTTAGACTTTCATTAGTTTGATAAAAGTAGAGTTTTATTCTAAACTTTTGCTTATTTTCATTATAATTCCTGAGGGGAGAACTCCTACTCTGTCATTATAATGCCAAGTTCCCAAAGCAACTTGTAATATTGTCTGATCATTCTAATAGTATCATTTAAAACATAAAACCAGAAAATACATTAATTTTTCCCTTAGAAATCAGATCAGTTTAAAAATCAGTTCAAGCACTCAGGAGACCGAGGCAGGAGGATATTCCCAAGTTCAAGGGCAATTTGGGCTACACAGTGAGTTCAAGGCCAGCCTGAACTATATAGTGAGACCCGCATCTCAAAAAAGGCCAAACCAAACCAACGAAAAACCACAAAAATAATTTAAGATTTGCCCTGCACTTCTTTTTCAAGTAAGAGATATTATAGAACCTACAAATTTATGTCCAGGAAGGTATAAAACATATAGCTTGGAAGTTATGTTCAACAGTTCTCTTCTGGTTTTAGACAACTAATAATCCGCAAATGGATTCTGAGTATTTGGGATAGGGCAGAGTTGAGAGTTCAAGGCAAAGTTTTGGAAATGAAGTAGAGTAAAATGTATTCTGAGTCACTGCCTGTGTGAAATTTCAGGAATCAGAACTGAGTCTTGAAGACCATCCCCCACAAGATGGGGATTAATGTAGATTTTGCCAGCTATCTGTGGCAGAAGTGAGGATGACTACAGATACAAACATTATGTTTCAGTCTTTCACGCTGTCACATACCTGTAAACTAGGCTGAATCCTGAAGTTTTGCATTTGACTAAGACTCTGCAAATTCACACCTCCCATTTCCTCCCACCCGTCTAACTTGTAATCACTAAGAATGAGAACTGTCTCATTCCCAAAGCCTTGCAAGCTGAATTTAAAATCGCACAGAAATCACCACAGCAACTCATATGCAGACAACCTTCATGCATTTGTAACAATAAAGGCAGTGACATACATGCATACACACATACATTTATTGATTTGTTGATTTATTGGTTTAGCACTAGGAGTTATTGGCTGTCAGGTCATTAGGAAATATGTCTAAACTTGGCTTTGCTTAGAAATTTGATTTATTTGTATAAAAGATAAATATTTCTGCTACTTAGTATTGTTATGTTTACACAAGTTTTCATTTTTGAGTGACTTGACAACTATATTTGAGAACAACATGCAAGTCACAATATACAATAGAAATTTGAAATACATATATTTATATGTGTATATCACTTCACTTAGAATAACAGTGAAAGGACACATATGTACATATATGTAGCAAAAAGAAATAATATAGATTAATTAAACTCAAAATTAGTTTTACATAGATAAAGTAGATAACCACTTATCTTGTGGCTATTTGAACAAATAACTTATACTGTCTTTAAAAGAACTCTCACATTTCTGACAGAAGGCTGGTTTTCTTCCTGAACTCTGCAACTGAAACTCAAACGCTGTTCTTTATGAGACTTATTTCACCAAAAAATGTTCTCTATTATCTTGTGGTAGGCAATGGAGAGATGCAAAAATAAGTTATATAGTACAGGCGTCTGAACCATACACCTACGTAGACTGTTCAGTTGCATAATCTTGGAAAAACAAGTTATACTCATGGAAGAAGTATAAAGTCCCTCTGAGCAAGAGCCTAAGTGTTTAAAATGCCAATCTTCTTTGCTTTGTCACTGTACATTTTATACACTGAGGGAAAATGGCTAGAGAGAAGCCAGTTAAAGTGCAGCAACTTAAGGGCATCTTTTCTTTTTCTGTATCTTCTTCGAACTTGTAGAGTTTTCCTAATACCAGAAGAATGACAATGAGGGACTCAGAGAACTCTTGGAAGGCAAATGACAGAGTCTGTGGCAAGACTTTTTAAATTTTCTTCTTGGTTCTGTACTCAGACTAAGTACACTGCAGAGGTTTCTTATTTTTGTTTATTCCTGTTTCCTTACTTGTAAAATGATGGTAATATAAGGAGGTTATGATCTAATAACCAAGAAACATGTGTAAAAGTTATATGTGAAAGGTATTGCTCTTCTTTGTTAGCAGTGACCTGAAAACAAACCCTAGAATATTTTCGCATGAAAGAAAGCTTTCTATACACAACTGGGATGAAAAATTCTGAGAAATAAATCTGAAATCTGTCTTCTAATGGTTAGAATTATAGCTAAACTTGCTACTCATTCGTTTAATCAAGTAGATATAATTCTTTCCTACCTGAAAGACACAGAAATATACTTGCTCCAAAGGTGCCTGCGTATTCTTTTAAAACTTTACTCTTGACATTATTTTTAGAAGAGTTTTGAGAGGTGGCAGAAATTAACCTTCATAAATTATTCATGTGTTTCCTTCATAAAAGGACACAAGTAACGCTAGAATATTTGGCCCTACTTCCAACTTCATAGGTTTAAAAGCAGGTTTCATTTACCTTTATTAATCATGTTTCACACTGATGTTTCCCAAGGTAGGTGGTAAAATTCTATCTTTTCTAAAGAAACAAATAAAAGTGACAGGGAGGAATGGGAGGATCCCTCCAATAACTCATTCCCAAATTGGTCTATATTATCAAATTCCATGGTGGTATAAGGATTGCAGAAAAAAATGGAATGGGAGATAATGGCCTTGCAATTCTCATCTCGGTCTCACCTGGATGACAAATAGCCTCTTGTATGTAGAGGCTACTCAGACAAATGAGTGCTAAATTCTAAATCAACCTAATTTCATTTTTCTTAGACATGGATCTGAAGATGTTTCCACCCTGCATGTCATTCACTGATCTTTATTCAAGGATCTGTGATTAAACATTCCTCAGTTTCTCCATCTTACTGTAAATTCAAATTGTCTCCCAGTGCTCAAGCAATAAGCAGGTTTTTAAGTCCTAAACCAAATCATTTGATAAAAATGTTGTGTGATATGCCTGACTGTTCTGTTTTTCCTTCATGCTACAGTCTTAATTTTCTAGCAGATTTTTAATACTGAAAGTACTCTAATAGTTAACAAGTGACAACCATGATTGGCCTCTACTGGATTCATGAGTCTCATGGGAGACTCAGTTTGGAGAAGGGGAAGGTCACCTTTATCTAATTGGAAATAAATGAAGGCCCCAGAAACAGGAATTCAGAATGTTAATAAAAACAAAGAAAAAAGCACTGACAAATATATTACTCAAACACATTTCTCAAACTCTAGTCTTTTGGGACTGATAAAATCACGTACATTTGCTTAAACACTGTAGGAATCCTACTGTGTCATAGCTGTTCACTTACCAAGTTTACTGACCCTAAATACAAAGTATGAAGATAGACAGAAGACACAACTCACACTGCACTAGGCACATAAACTTGAAAGCAAACTACAAACCCAGTGTTAGGGGTAGGGGGTGGGAAAGAAAGGGAATAAATACTTTTTCTTTAGTTGTAAATCTACTTTAGATATACAGCAACAGGGCTGGAAATGAAGTTGAAAAGAAGAAATGAATAAAGGCAGATACTGGTGATAATTCATTTTGAAAGAAAAATGCCACAACAAAGAGACATTATCTGTAAACATACAATTTCAGCAATGGTGGTTATTTTGGACTTTGACAGGGTACAGAACACTTTGGGTAACTGTTCCTCTGGGTGCTATTCTCAGAGACCAAATTTTTCATCAATTGTTGCAGCCTACTTTTACATAAACAAAGAAACAATTAAGGTACAATTCTAGGGGAAAAATCACACTGAGCTATGTCCCAGCCCTTTCTTCATTTTGAGACAAGGTCTTGTGAAGTTGCCAGGCTCAGCTTAACTTGTTATCTCACTGCTTCAAAGAATGCTGGGATCACAGGCGTGCACCACCCTGGCTCAGGAGTGTTCCCTACGCAGAACATTACCAACACTGATCTGTTTCGTTTCTTCTAATTATAGTCCCCTAACTAGGCTATCTTAAACTGCTTACATTTTCTTCAAGAATATATTAAATTCCATAACTTTCTGGTGATGTTTAATTATTAAATGAATAGACTTTTCCAGTTTAAAACAGGATGGAAAGAGGATAAAGCATGACATACTCTTCTATTCTGTTTTCTCTAAAGTTGGAGGCAAGGAAGAGAGGCAAGGAGAATCAGATGTCAGCTTACGTAAACATCCATATACCAGACTGAGGTGCAAGGCATTTCTGGAATCACTCAGGCTTGGAACAGCTATGTCCATTCTCAGTGGCTTCTGCTGATACAGTGGTCTATGTGGACAGAGTGCTTAATTTCTTGGAGAGGTTTTACATTTTTCTAAAAATAGTTTCCCTCTAAAACTGTACCATATTTTTCCTAAGTGGGGTCTCTCAGCCCTATGGCTGTATAAACTACTCTAGCGATCTTGTACCTCACCCCAACCACTATATCCTCTGCAGAGAGTACTGGCTCTATTTCAAGTCTTATTTTTTTTTCAATATATTGTGTATTTTAAGGCATACCACAAGATATCCAAGTATTCCTTATTTTGGTGCCCTAACACCCTGTGGTAGAGAGTTTCCTTCTTTTAGAATACATAAACCAGAAACATGTACCTTCCTCTAACTTCCTTGTTAAACTCCCTCTAAGAAAGCTCTCAATATACTGCTTTGTGCTCCAGGAGAAAATTTTCATGGGGGCCTCTAGATTCTAGAGCAGTAAGGAATATGAAAAAAAAATCTTCTATTTGCATCTTATTTATGATTGTCTTATTTATGATTGTATTCTCCTAACACTAGACTATCCTCTCAGCCAGCTATTTCTAAGTAGGGATACTAGTCTTTAGCTGGTCAATAGAGGATTCTAAAAACTGTATAGCTCTACAGAGCTCTCTTAATGCTGGTGTATAACTGCTTTCAGAATTGATATGGAATTTGTCATGAAGGTCATTAAAAGCTGGCCATACATCTTAAAACAAACATTACTCACCATTAGCATACTAGCGCATTATCGGCAACCTGAGGATTGGGCACATTTTCAAATGGTTTCTAAACTGCTACTCTGGTCTCAATTTTGTCCTTGTATATTCACTCAGGTTTAGAATTCACAGACAATGGCGGTCAGGTAAGGAGGATAAACCTTATTTCTGTTGAATGAACTTCACTTTCCTCTATGAGAGATTCAAAGTGTCACCAATTCAATTAACTTTCTGTTTATTCTTTGAAGATACCCAGACAGTGCTTTTTCAAGCTATTTCTAAGAAAATGAACCACATGTACTCAGCATGTTAATAAGTAATTAGAACTCTATTAAAAAGAGGAGATATAAATCCACTGATTATATTTCGCTCTGAGGGGTCTGGCACATTTGTCCTACCGTGAACCCAGAGGCTATTTATGGATCCTGTCTGAGAATTCTGGTTTATAACACTGTGAATCAAGTTTGATGGGTTGACTTGTGTCCTCCAAAAGAGATACATTGAAATTCTAACTCCAAAACTTCAGAATGTGATTATAGTTGGATATAGGGTCTTTATAAAACTAATCATTTTAAAATAAGGTCATTAAGGTATGGCTTAATCCAATATGATTGGTAGGTAAGTTTATGAAAGGAGATATTTGGGACACTCTGGCAGGTTCTTGGCTCTGTGCAACTTGTGCTACCCCCCGCCCCCCACCGTGGGCCTAGGCCTCAAATGATCCACATGGGAGGCAAGGGGATAGTGGCCAAGCTACCAAATCCTAGCTAGTTCTGTTCCTCGGTTCTCCATAGCACAGGAAGACAAAAGTGACAACCAAAGCCTGATCTGATTTAAGCGAGACCAATACTTAGGAGGAGAGTTTCACTCCAGGACTGAAGTGTTACCCTACCACAGAGACTCAGGTGAGACAATCTTGGGAAACAGGTTTATAAAGGATGAGAGCTAAACAGGGATCTCTTGGGATCCTCTGGGAGTTTTCAGCTTGGGCCAGGAGGATCACAAGGCCTATGCACTGTGGTAGGATGCAGGTTTGGTGAATATAATCTTCAGAAGGGGTGGACCTGAAGGAGATTGGCATTTGGTCAAAAGGTAGGCCTAAGCTTTTGTGCCACTGCCTACATCCAGCAGAAATTATTGTGTTTCCCTGAAAATAAGACCTAACTGGAATGACCTAAATGCAAGCAGCCCTAACTGGTGTCTACCATGGTGATTATCAGTGTGATGCAGAAAAGTATACCTTGGTGGCTATTCTGTAATAACTTGATTGGGGCTGGCTTTTTTTTTTTTCCTAGTTAAGACTTATTTTCAGGGAAACATGAGGTAGTCTGAGTTACTATGTCAGTATCTGGGTGGCCTAAGTATCTTCACTAAAATCATAAATCTCTTTTCTATGGTTATAGGGAGTTTGGTAGTAGTTTTTAGTGTTTGTCAATATCTAGTTAATATTTGATTACACTATTGTTGCTGACTTTACTACTCTGGCCAATGTGACACAGATGTGGCTGTCAAGTAGTTTTCTCTGAATGCTATTATCTAGATTGCTTTATGATCTGGGTCATGAAGAATACTGTGGCTCACTCCCAAAGAAGTAGGCACTGGGCCAAAGTAGCCGCAAAGCCAAGCACAAAAAAATGAACAACAACAACAAAAAAATAGAAACATGAAGACACAAGGCAACCAGATACCCCCCAAAACTCCCAACACCCCCAAAACCAGTTCTGAGAGCATCCAGGAGGAGAAAATCATAAACCACATAACAGAAAGATTTCAAAGGGTACCAGTGAAGGTAAAACAATGAGGTGCTTGGTGAATTTAAAGAAGATACACCTAATCAGATTATGACCCTAATGAATCAAATGAGCAGTGAGTCTAGAGAAGACACTAATAAAAATCTAGTGGAGCTAAATATGAATATCCAGCATAGAAAACAATTGGAGACCATAAAAAGCTCCAAACACAAATCCAGGTGATTAAAATACACTTGAAAGAGCAGCAGAATCAACCAATGTAAAGACAGAATATCAGCTTTAGAGGGCAGGGGTGCAGTCAGTGATCAATTAATGATAGATACCTTACAACAATAGGAGAACATTAGAAATAGATACAGCAGCTGGATGACTCAAAGAAGACTAATATAAAATAACCAAAATTAGTGAAACATTAGAAGACAGCATGAAGGCATAAAAAAGAAAGTAATAGCAGAAAACTTTCTAGACCTGGAAAAAGAATTTAATGCACACATAAGTGAAGTATGTAGACTTCTGACAAGCCATGATCAGAAAAAAACCACTCCACACCACATAATAAGCAAACTATTGGAAATCCGACAGAAGACATAATCTTAAAGGCTGCTGGACAAAAGAAATCACAGGTAAAGGAAAACCATCAGTATTACAACAGACTTCTCAACACAAGACTTAAAGGCATGAAGAATCTGGAATGAAGTGCTTCAAATTCTAAAAGAAAATAACTTCCAACACAAAGTGATGTAATCTGGAAATTTTTTCAAAATTGATGGAGAAATAAGATATTTTAATGGTTAAAGAGAACCTAAAGAAATTCAAAACCAAATCAATGCTCAAAAAAATTTCTCAAACATATTCTAGAAGACAACAATAAAACAAACAGTGCCAAAAGGTTCAGTACAATGAATGCATCAGTTAGGGCCAGCAATTAAGTAGAAGGGAAAGAAATTAAAACAACAGGAAAACAATACAATTACAGGAATAAATTAATACCTATTAATAATTATCAGGGTAAATGGACTCTATTTGCCAATCAAAAGACAGATTAGCAGAATGGATTAAGAAAACAAAATCCAATGGTATGGTATGCTATATTCAGGAAACAACCTTTAACACAAAAAGAAATTAACAAACTAAAACCCAAGGGTTGGAAAACAATATTCCATGCAACAGAAATCCTTCAGGCAGGAATAGCTATCCTACTTTCAGAAAAGTGGACTTCAAGCCAAAGCTGCTCAAAAGAGGGAAAGAAAGACATTACATATTGGTTAATGGAACCTGTTATTCAACAGGAAGCGATTACAATTATACACATATATGTACAAAACCACAGTGTACCCAGCTTCATAAAATAAATACTCATAGACAAAGAAACAGATAAACATTAATACAATTATAGTGGGAGACTTCAATAACCCACTATCACAAGACAGATCAACTAAGCAAATAAAATCAATAAATATCAGAGAAATACCAAACCTTTGAACCAATGGACTCATGGATGTATACACAGTATTCTACCCAACAATAGAATACACATTCATTTTGGCAACATGTGGTACTTTCTCCAAAACAGACCACATACCAATTAATAAAACATGCCTAACTAAATGGAAATGAATAAAAATTTTACTCTGCGTATTATTAGATTACTGGCAATGAAACTAGAAATCAGCAAAAGAAACCACAGAAACTAAGCAAACATAAAAATTAAACAATGCACTCTTGAATAATCAATGGATCAGAGGAAACTAAGGAAGAAATAAGACAGTTCCTATAATTAAATAATAATGCTAGTACGATGCTCCAGAACTTATGTGACACAAAGAAAGCATTACTATGAGGCAATTATACAGCTATAACTGAGCACATTAGAAACACAGAAAAAATAAATAACATAATGATACATCTCAAGGGCTTAGAGAAACAAAAGTAATCCAAATACGGAGCTTGTACAAGTAGGAAATTGCAAATATCAGAGCAGAAATGAGTAAAATGGAGCAACAGGAGGGAAGGAAGGAAGGAAGGAAGGAAGGAAGGAAGGAAGGAAGGAAGGAAGGAAGGTAGGAGAGAAAATCAATGAACTGATAAGTGGGTTCTTTGAAAGAATAAATAAAATAGAAAATCCCTTAGCCAATGTTACACAAAAAAGGAATGAAAAGACACAAACCAATGCAATTAGAAATAAAAAAGGTAAAATCATAGCAGAATTCAGAAAATTTGGAATTACTCCACAAACATTTTTTCCCAAAAATGGAGAACTTAAAAGGATTCCTAGATACATATGAATCATGAAAATTGATTCAAGAAGATTTAAAAATCTTGAGCAATCTAAAAACAGAAATTTGATCACAGTTACACATACAACCAGAGAATGCTATGTGATGTTGAAGACAAAAATTGAGGTGGTTCATCTACTACCAACTAATGACAAATATTGCTAGCAAAGTACCAAAAGCTAAGGGAGAGGCAAGGCACAGATTCAATCTAACAGCTCTCAGAAGACAACAGTCTTACTGATACTTTGTACTTGTGTTTCTAACTTCAGAACTGTGAGACAATGAATTTCTGTTACTTAGGCTAGTTAACTTGTGGTACTTGTTAGAGCAGCCTTAGCAAACTAACATGCTATGTCCCATTTCCTGTCCTCAAATTTGTCAGTTTTTAAATTCACATATAAAGAGGAGTCACCTCACACTTTGGAATAACTTCTGTAATGGTGAGGCTAAAACAGAGTTACTGAGACTCTAATATGGTGGAACCACTCAAATCAAGGCCTCCCCACTCTTAGCTCTCTATCCTACCTAGTCTCCATCTCTTCCAGCTAATAATTGTTGCAAAACTGGGTGTGATACTGACCTTTCTGAAATTCAGTCTTCCATCTATTTGGCAGGCCAACTGACTCAGTTTCACTGAGTTTGGGCAGCTTAAATTAGCACTTTATAGTAGCTGAGTGATTTGGATGGTAGTGGTGCATGAAGTTGGCAAGAGTTACTAACCACACAGACCCACATCTAGTTTCATATCCCAGGACTGCAAGTTACTAGTCATCATTTCCTCTATCTCCTCCTGTTTCTCTTTACGTCTTCCCCTTATCCATTTTCTGAGACAGATATGGCACTGTGCAGTAAAAAGTGATTTCAGTAGATCTTTTATTTATTCAGTTCTCTGAGATGAAATAGCTCCAAGAGTCTATATAGGCAAACTGGTAAATAAAGAACTTAATGAAGCTGTCTGAAGTTTGAAAGTAAAAATGTGAACTGTTCCCTCCTCCCTCGGCACAGAAAGGAGCTAATTATCTAGAAAAAGACTTTAATTTAGTAATTAGAAAATCAATACTTAAATTTTTCTAGTCTAATGATCCTTTCATCTGGTTCCTTGCTGATACAGAGATGAAAGGAACAAAAACTGGGGGATTAAAGGCACATTACAACTTAATGGCAAGTGATAACCAAATGATGACATATGAAGACCTCAGCTTTAACAGCAATAAAAACAAGGGAGCTTTATTATCACACAGTTGGTTCAATGATGAGATCTATAGCCAACAGCAAAATCTAATAAATGGTCAGAAACTATACTACTCACTGAAGTACAATGCAACTCCAAAGGAAGGAAGACAAATAAACTAATATTTATTGAGCATCTTTACTGTGTTTCTACTTTGTATTTATTATTTCAGCTAGCATTCATCACAAGTCTTATTAACCATATTTTACAGAGGGGTAAGTTGAAACTTGAAAATGGTTAGAAACTTCCCCTAGAAAATGATGAGTAGTTACAAGAAGACCCACCTAGTACTGTTGGCCAGTGATGCTGATTTTTAGATTATTTATATAAAGTAGGACAAGGAAATGACAGGCACAAATACAGGATTGACAGCCTTATACTTTGACAAATAGGAACATTTTAAAAGTTAGCATCTATTATCAAAACAATCTTGAAAAAGAAATCACAAGGACTTTATGCCCTATAGAGTCATTCATAAATCATCATGTGAGAAATCATAAATTCATAAATCAAATGAATTTGGCATTATAAAAAAAAACTTAACCTCACTGTCCTCGTTTAAACTGACAAAGCTTCATCTAGGCCCAAAACAGGCTTGAGAGTTGAACTCGGTCCACAAACCACTGCTATGTAGAGAGTAATAAGGAAGTTCTGTTCCTGACATTTAAGTCAATAACCAAATTTATCTGCATAGAATGACTCCAAAGAATGTAAGACAGTATATAATCATGCGGTAGTACATACTCTACTAATAAAAGTCTCTATGAGCTAGAGTAGGTAGTAAATGGTTAGTGAATTTTAGCTGAACTGAATTTGGGTAGGTCGGAAAATCAGGAGAAAAAGCAAATCACATAAAAGTGGAAGTAATATACTGAGGGTGACAGTGTTGTCAGCTGGGGTTATTCTAATGAGACCACCACCAGATATTTTAAAAACAGTAAGGACCGAGGATTTAGCTGGCAAGCACTAGGTCATAAATTGGATCCCCAGTACCAAACAAACAAAACAAAACAAACAAAAGCCCATAGATAATTATGCTAGAAAAGAAAGGTAGATTGGGATAACGTGAAAATAGACTACCAGACTAAGGAATCTAGACTCAAGCAGATATAAATGGCTTCTCATAGAGAAGAATCCAAAGTTAAACCATTGCTTTGCATTGGTAAATAATCTGTTCTAACTTCTGAAATGATAATGTCTTGGATGTACAAGTACTCAATGAACTGAGGTTGGCCAATATATTTACAATCCATACAATTTTTTTTTGCAATATCTGAGTGATTACTTGAGCATTAGAATCTTAGTTTTAATTTTTACTCAACAGGAGTCACCTGCCTGTGTAGTTTGTTGCTCTGCTTTCTATCTCTAAGCCTAGAATGGAAACATACCAGGAGCAAAATAAATGTCCTCAATCCCCACATCACTACACCCCTGCTGTGGTTAAGGGAAGAACAGTAATTTAAGACAACTTATTCATCGTCAATCAGGGTAGCAGTGTTCTCTTAATAAAAGACAGTGTGGCTCATTCCAAAGAGGATAAGTCAAAGTGACATATCATCATAAATTCCACACACACAGCAAATAGTGGTTTACTTAAGGAAATTAATTCTCAGAGAGGAATAAATATGTTAAGTGTGCTATAATTTAAATAATATTAATCCCAGAATAAAATCTTCACAGGAACCTCAGTTGATGAATAGAAGAAAAAGCAACAAACAAATGGCTGAAGGTATAAGACAAGGGAAGAAATTTAAGAGAATCTGAAACTTTATTTTTCCCTTATGTAATAATAGTAGGTCCTAGGGAAATGGGCTGGGTCATACTCTGGGCTCTCAAAGAATGGAAAAGGATTAAAAGTGAGAAAATACATATGTAAGGTATCTCTGAAGGCCTAAAATATTCTTGTGAGATTGCTATCCTGCTCAGAGGACTACAGAAAGAGAGTAATTCCTAAAATCCAGGTGATTAAGTCCTCCCCAAAGAACTGCTTAATCCTTTACAAGTCTCTGTATTTTGTGTATTTTTTTTTTTTTGACACAGGGTTTAAGTAGTTCAGGCTGGCCTTGAACTCACGGCAATTCTCCTACTTCGGTCTTTTGAGTGCTTGGAGTACAGGTGTGTACCACCACGCCCAGCTATGTATTTTGTATGTTCCATAGGGAAGTGATTGATGGTGAAGGTATATAAAGACACAACTCCTCTTAGAAGGATTCAGGGTTACAATCTGCAGAAGACAGAAAGCAGTTTCAGACACAAACGTGAAAGTTACTAAAATTAAAATGGAGTTGTTTGTGTCAACCCTAATGGGAATATCTAAAAGCAGGAAGGTTCTTGGAAGGAAGGTTCTTGGAAGGAAGGTTCTTGGAAGGAAGGTTCTAGGAAGGAAGGTTCTTGCTCATAAGTGCCTAGAAATAACCATCACAAAAGATTACCAGAACTTCAAGCTTAACAGTCAATGGAGCCTTATACAAAAAGCATTTCTACAATGGCATCTAAGCAGCAATGGTCTGTTCAAACTTGAAACTAATGCCAAACTTATTACTAATCAGTGTGGTCAAACTGTCTGATGTAATCATTTTTATCTTTAAGAATTTCTCCTTGCCTCAACTTCTTTGAATATGCCTATCATTTACTTCAGCACACGTATTTTCACTGTAATGCTCTGCCATGCCCAAATAAATATCAGTATTCCTTGGAGAACCTCCTTCTTATTTGCTTTATTTTAGATGGACAAGTCTATTCCACAGATTACAAAAATTAACACAGGCGCTCACCTGTGTGCTGTAAGATAAGGGAGCAGAAGAGCTAAGAACAGAGCTTCTAACATTAGCTACTTGGTTCCAGTTTTGATACCTTCATTTCCTAAATATACATTCCTGAGAAAATTGTGTTTTCTTAATTTGTATTTGACTTTTCAAATCAATAATGGTTACAGAAATAACTGTAACCATTATTGTGAGAATTAAATGAAGTCATATATATGTGAGGTTTCGTTAATGTTATTTAAATATATATGCAAAAGGTATATAGATATAACTGATCTTAATGGATTGCCCTAGGGTTAATCCACTTCTGTATTAATTTTAAATTTATGTGGTTTTTATCACTTTTTATCAGGCTGAATTTGCTTAATAGTGGAGAAAAATTGAGAGGTGATTTTTTTCAATAAGGATAAAATAGATACTATTTATATGTAAATGTGCAGACTCAAGACAATCTCATTTTTTAGAGAAAATATTAGGAGCCATGAAATGATGTTGGGGACTTAGACATGATTTTCTTCTAAGATTATATTAAAGAGAATCCATATTAGAGGATTCAGTCTCGATAATAGTAATCACAGTAATATATATAAATATATGCATAAATACATACACACACACACACACACACACATATATATATATATATATAATCTATAAGAGTGATATCAGGATTATGACAAAAAAAGTAATTCTCTAACTTTTGATTTATGCTGTTATTATTGGTTTCATTTTTTAATCTGCCCTTCTGTTATGGTATGAATGTTGTGGCTCTCCAATATACATTTTCTCTATAAAAACTGTATTTAAATATAAGAAATACTGCTGGGCATGGTGGTGCACGGCTGTAATCCCAGGACTTGGGAGACTGAGGCAAGAGGCTGACTTCGACTTTGAGGCCAGCCTGGGATATACAGTGAGTTCAGGGGCAGGCTGAATTACAGAGAAATCAGACCCTGTCTCAAAAATTCACTAATTCACTCATACAAATTTTAAAAATATGATATATATAACTTTCTGTGGAAACTGAGGAAAAGATATTGGAGAAATTGAATACAGCATGACAATTTTTGGCTTTCTTGGGTCTGGTTTCGAGCTCATTACAAATTAGCAAAGAGCAGGTATTTTATGATTTCAAACTGAAAATTCCATTTGAGTCCTTAACAAAGATACTGTTTAAGGATTGCAAATATGTGCCTCAATTCCCAAAACCACTAAAATAAAGATGATGTAGCTGAGAAGTGAAGCAGATTAACAAGGCTGGAATGATTAAGGGGTAAACAAAAAGCAGACAGCTACTTTGAATTCAACGCTATTTTTCTTAAGAAAAATTTCAGACATGTATTTTAAAGCCAATAAATTTAGAATCTAATTTTTCCACCCAGAACATTGTGTTCAATGTTTAGCACTTTAATTTTGTTTACTTATAAAATGACACAAAATTGTAAGGCTAATATTAAACAACAGCGCCACCCAGTGACTATTAAAAGAAAAAATGCTACTTCTGTACAATTTCTCATTTTCTTTAAATATTAGTTATTTTCAGTATATTTATAAAGCTATATACAATACTAACTTGAAAATAAAACAAGCATTATATATTTATATCTGTGCATTCAAATTAAGTACAGTTAAGATGTGCAAATGATATTACAGTTTGTGAGTACAGGATTATTTTTATATTAAATGTTACCTGAAATATCAGCCAGCCAAAAAAGTTGGATGATAGGAGAGGCATATCATTATTACCTTTCACATGAAATTCTGGATAGCACTGACAGTCATCTGTTTTCAGATATTTTGTCTATACCTCATAATACATAGTCTCAAAGATTTTTTTGACAATATAAAATGTGTTTGTAACTTTACTTCCGATTGCCAATGTCATCACTTTTAAAGATATCAATATATATTATTCATGATTTACATACATGAACTTACTGATGACATCAAGATGACACCATAGAATTTACAAACCAATCAATAATGTGACAATGTCAAAATGTTAACATGACCTTGGGTAGTATTACAACATCTCACTCTGTAATGACCAGAATACAGATGAAATGATATTTTCAGTTGTAAGCTGTAAAAATAAAATGGAACCGTTTTTGGTCATCTTTTATTTCTCACAGGAAATATAAGCACATGGGAGGGAGAAGAAAAAGAACCAAAGTATATTACAATAAAAAGAAAATCTTTTGAGGCTGCTACTATTGTTTTCTCCCCTTAGGTGTGCCGTGTTTAAAAGGCAGCAGTTCAGTTTAGCAACATGGAGTGGACATCCAGTACATACCAGGTGTAGTATTAGGTGGTGGGTAACCAAAGGTCATGAAGATCCACCCTGCACAGTAGTAGAGACAGACACAAAACAGATCATTTCAATACAATAAAAACTTCAACTTTTTTATGTATGCAAAGAATTGACCTCAGATCTCTCTTCTTGAATTTTAGAACCATTTTTCTCATTGCAATGGATCTGGGCAATGCCATATATATATTCCACACATATCCTGATCTACTTATGTTCAAAACTGAATCGCCAGTCACCTCCAAAGGAGTTTGCCTTTTTCCTAAATCATGAATCATAAAATGGCACTCCATTTATCTAGATGCTCAGGCCTACTTCATTAATGTTTATTCAGCATTTATAACATAGAAAGGAAGGCTTTTTTTTTCTTTTTGGTACCGGGGATCGAACTTAGGACCTCACACTTGCCAGGCAGGCGCTTAAGCCACTGAGCTAAATCCCCAGCCCAGAAAGGCTAACTTGTGGATACATGGTAGCAAATAGTGTAGTCTGTCTTCACTAAAGCTTGTTTACAGAATACCATCTTTTATTTCTCCCACTTACGCCCTTACAATCTAATTAGTCACCAAGTTCTGCTACTAATTTATCTAGGATTTATTTCCAAGTACACTGGTAATATTCTAATAAAGGTTATCATCTTCTGTCATGGTTGATACATTGTGTCAACTTGAGAAATTCAGAAACTTAACTAAGAGACTCAGAAGAGAGCCAGGATCCTTACTTTGTAAATATCCTCAGCCTGTACAAGAGGAGAGCACAGAGGTGATATGGGTGCTACATCCTCTTCTTTTGCTCTGGCTGCTGCCTTCAAGTGTTGCCCCAGTACCATGCCACCCTGCTTTGGAGCCCACTGATTATGGGCTGAAACCCATAATCAACATAAACTACAAACAGTGAGCTAAATAATCTTTCCTTCCTTCATTGTGGTATCAAGTATGTTGTCTTAGCAATGAGAGAAAAGTAATCAAGACAGAATTTGGTTGCTATGACTATAACAGATCATGTGGTTCAAGAGCTTTTGGAAATGGCTTGTGGGAAGTTTGGAATGGCTTGGTGACATCATCTGAAAAAGGAGCTCTAGAACAGCTTAGGCTGTTCTGTATGGGAGATTTGGATCAGAGTTCAGAAGACCAGAAAACCAGTGAAGACCAGGCTCAGGAGGTTTCTGCTAGGAAGGACTGCAATGGGTATTAGACTCCAGATGATATATATTATGGCTTGGCAGAAAGTTTGTCTGCATTTTGCTTATGTCCAGAGACTTTGCCTAAGACTAACATTAAGGGCAGTAGACTAATTAATCTGGCAGAAGAAATTTCAAGGCTGTCAAATGTTGAGGCTGTGGCATGGTTATTGTTGGGGGCTTTTAGCCAGACTTATGTTGCAAAGCAAGAGCAAAAAACCCAGCAGAATGATTTAAAACATTGTGAGTTTGGCCAGAAAGGAAGCTCCAATAAAGCTCTGGAATGTAAAGACAGAGCTGAGAAAATCTCCACTGTTGAGAAGGAACAGAATAGAAAAAGATGATTTGAAGGTATCACAAAAAGCAGGAAGTCTCAAACAGCCTCGAAACTGCAAAAGTGAAAGATTTTGCTTTGAGGTGAAAGCTGAAGAGCACCATGTTCCACAATAGCAGCAGCCATACCATGTTCCAGAATGGCAGCAGCATAGAAAATCTGTTCCTCAGAATTGGAGTTGGAGTGCTCAGATATTCAACCCCTACAGCAAAAAGAGAGAAGAGCCTGGATACTGTTCCAGCTGGCAGCAAAACTTGGCACCATCCACATAGTACTGGATAGAGAATGCAAGAGTTCTGAGGTTAAAAAGGCTTCTACCCAGATTTCAGAAGGCCTGGGAGGCCAGGTGGTATGATCCTGAGAGGACAGTGCATGAACTGTGAGTGTAAAGCCACAGGTGCAGTGGAGACCCCAGGAGTTTGGAAAAGTCAGGAATGTGGATTGCCTAAGGAAAGCTGCAAGGAGAGAGCAAAGCAGGCCTAAGACAGAATCTGTGGGAGCTACAACTACCAGAAGTGCTGCAGGGGTGGAGTCACACAAGCTCTTTGGAGTTCAAAATTTGCTACAGATTGCTTTAGATGCTGGATGTGCAACTATAGGAATTAATGCTGACTTGCTGGATTTTAGACATTCTTTTGTCTCAATCCTTTGTACTCTCCTGTTGGTAACTTTCAGAACAAAAGTTTTTATTTTGTGCCATTGTGCATGTTGGAAGTGTTTAACTTTGTTTTCATTTGTATAAGAGTATGCAGGTAGGAGTTTGCCTTCAATCTTGGAAGAGATTTGGGACTTGAACTATTTAAGAGTGCTGAACCTGTTAGGATTTTGGTAACTCTTGGAGATGGACTAAATGCCTTTTGCATTAAGGATTGTGTTTGAGTCTTTGGAGGGGCCAGGAACAAAATGTTATGATTTTAATGTAATATAATACTGATAGACTTAAAGTTAGTTCTTAAGGATTGTTAAATCTGTGTTACAAGATTGAAGTTGTGAAATGATAATAAGCATGCCTTTGTATCTGGAGACCTATTTTAAAGAAATGTGTCTGGTTGCTAAAATGACAAAGGGTGGATTGTTATGGTTGATGCATTGTGTCAACTTGAGAAGTTTAGAAATTTAAGAGACTCAGCAGGGGGCCAGGATTCTTATTTTGTAAATATCCTCAGCCGGTGCAAGAGGAGGGCACAGACCTGATGTGAGTGCTACATCCGCCCCTTTTGCTCTGGCTGGAGCCTTCAAGGGTTGCCCTGGTACTAAGATACCCTGCCTTGGTGCCAGCTGACTATGGACTGAAACCTCCACAAACAGTGAGCTGAATAAACCTTTCCTTCCTTTATTTGGGCATCGGGTATTCTGTCTCAGCAACAAGAAATAAGTAACCAAGACATCTTTTCCTTGGAATACTATAATGATCTCCTAACTGGTTTTTTTTTCCCCTCCAGTCTTGCCATTCTTCAATTCCTTTTTCTCAGAAGTCTGATTTATCATGTAAAATGAAATTAATCATGTTGAAATTCTTCAAACTTACTACCAGTATTACTCTTAAGAAACAAATCCAAACTCCTTAATTTAACCAGCAGTGTGCTGGTTACTTCTGTTTACTCTCCAGCCCTGTCTATTAGTTCCTACAGTATATTCCCTTCTCATTCATGAGTCTTCATCAATTTTTTCAATTCTATGTAGAAAACTTGTTCTTTATACTATAACTTGGTCATTCCTTAGATATTCTCAAACATGGGGCAAATAAGACTGAACTACTTCTTTTTTTTTTTTTAATTATTTGTTTTCCTGTAACAATTTAAACTCTGTCAGGGCAGGAATTGGGTTGACTCTCAATGCATTTGTTTTTTCACTGCTGTATCTCCAGTTTACAGTGCATTGTTTCACATAAAAATAGGGCTCAATGATCTATTTTTGAATAAACAAGGGTCAAGAAGCAAAGGCAAAAAAAATCAACTAAGATTGTGAAACAAGGAAAGGCCCTTTGGAAGACATCTGAAAAACAAGAGTAAAGAAGAATGAAAGAAAGAAAGTAAGAACAGTCCAGACAGAGTCACCAAGAACTTGTTTCAAAGATCATTTTAAAATAGCCTGATGAATGGACAGTGAGTATGATAAGAAGAATGGAAAAGTAATAGTGGTGAGATCATGGAGGACCTAGCAGCATACCAGGTTATAGATTCAAATATAATTTTGGAGATGATTAGAGACAGGATATAGACATTTAAGTAGAAAAGTAAAATGGTCAGATTTACATTTGAGGCTACACATTTTGTCATTCATTGGGGTCCAAAGAAATCCTCTAAAGAGCAGCAGGTAGGAATCTCAACTTACCCTACCCACAGAGTAAGTTACAAGTTCAACGACTCCAATTATGGAAAAAAGAATTTTCAAGACACATCACTAAGTGGCAGTTAGGATAGGTTTATTAGGTAGAATTTAGAATGTATACCCAGTAAGAATAGAGTATAGGTCTTCAATAGAGAGATGCATTAATTATGGTCTGGGGTTGGGGGTTTTCCTGTGGTCTTAGGGTTAACTTCAAGATGTACAGATCTAGGATGAGAATTTACACTGTCTGCCTGGCCACCCATTTGGTAGGCTGTTATACAATGCAAATTATTTGCATATGCTTGAAGTTTAGAGATCTGCTGTCCACTTAAAAGTCCTGCTCCCTTAAGGTTGAAGCTGTATGTGGGGAAAAACAATTTAAAGGTAAAAACTATTGGTCCAGCCCCGATTTACAGACATTGTGTTTTCTAGACCCTTAGGAAATTTTTTGAAGTGATTATCCTAGACAGAAAAAAGCACTGTAACCTTGTATAACTTTTGTGTTTTGAAACTGCATTTTTCCTTAAAAGTATCATTTTAAAATTATGATTTGTCTTGTCTCCTTTTTATCTATACTTATTTTTCTATCCTTCCTTAATTGCTACTTACAAGACAGACTTGGTTGTAAGTAGGGTGGAAAGGCTAGAGGCAGTGACAGAATTGGTAACGGAAATGAAAAGATGAATTACAGAGTCTGAAGTAAAGGAAATTAAAGTCTGAAGCTCAAGGGAGAAGCCAGACATAGCAGCAGTGTTAGGACCCATGAGCAGATAGATATATTAGGTTAAAAACAAAAGCAGATGCTACACATGGGGAAGATACAGACAAAAAAAAAAAGTTTCAACCTCAAGGTTGAAACTTTGGGAAATACTGTTTAAAGGACAGGCAGAGAAAGAATCCACTAAGATGCACGATGCACGAGACAAATAGAAAAAAAAATGAGAGCAATACAAAAGAAGGGTCTGCTTAGTTCTATTGAATGCATCAGAGAGGTCTAGAAAGAGAAGCAGTGAACAGCACTGGTGGAAGAAGTACATTTTATCTTCTTGGATAGACAAGAGAAAAATAGATTAAATATGGCACTGAGGGAAGTTAAAGTATATATTGAATGAGGTTTTAATTTTCTCAAATAACTGGGAAGAAAGTACTGGAAGCTATATGCAAATAAGTGAGTAAATGATGTTGTGCAGAGACAGCCCAGTTACAGTACTTCACTTATTCCTACTATGTTAAATCAAATGAATCACATTTTTTTGTCTTTACTGATACATTAAAATAAAGCAGAAATAAAAGTTGGAATCCCTGTCATTTAAAAAAGGGAATTTTTAAAGCACTAGTTAGCACAGCGATGCCACCTACATTAAAGGCCCAGCTGTAGGCCCCCATGGTCTCACTGAGCGTCATCTTGTCAACCAAAGATGCATTCAGTCTTTACAGTCTGTCATCAGTCTTTTAAGTGCCATCTAGAAGAGGAACATGGAATTAAAAAGAGAAGGAACCGTCATTGGAATATGTATTAAGTGCTTGAAAAACACATGTTTAGACTACTTGGGCCACCTTCAAGTAGAGAGGAGTTGAAGTTAGAAAGTGGATTGAGATAGGTGGTAAAACTTGTGAGAAATCACTGAAAGTTATAGGATAAGGGACTGACTAAAGGTAAAGTAAGGAATTGTTAAGAATCAGGAAGGGCTGAGGTTGGATTCTGAGAATCTGTCTTATGTTATTAGATGCTGCAGCCAAAAAGGACATAGTCCCTAACTGGTGATGGTGGTTCCACTTACAAGTTTTCAACTTTATAATGGTACAAAAACAATATGCATTCAGTAGAAAACATACTTCAAATTTTGATTTTTTTTCCCACACCAGCATTATGCAAGAGTACAGTCTGAGCAGGAGGAGCAAGATGCAGCTCCCCATCAGCCACACCAAGAAATGCAGTGGTAATCTACAATGTACTATGTTGCTAAACTATCACATTTGGTTAGCTTATTACATACATTTACCACTTAGAATAGTTTGAATTTACAGTGGGTTAACAAGATGTAACCCTGATGTATTCTGAGCAGCACTTTTGTACTGGAGTTTTATTTTCTGTAGTAGTTGGTGTCTTTATGGTTATCAAAACTCCAGAATTTTGAAAAAGTCATATTTATCCTTTTAGCTGAGATAATTTGAATAAATACCAATTAGCTTTTCTTAAATAGTGTAAACTGTAATTCTACTTAACTCATCGGTTATAGTAAAGTTATGCCCTCAAACTTTTATTGTATATAGAATAATATGTACTTACCTTGTCTGCTATTTCCTTTTTTCAACTCATTTTCTTTCTATATGAAATATTCTAACCTTGGCTTTCATACAGGTCTCTCATTCTTTGTCGAGACTCTCAACCACAGTTCAGGCATTTGTTGAATACTTACCATTTGTGAGATAGTTTTACTAGGTCTCATGTACAAATAATAATAGTTGAAATAACATCTAATACTTATTGAGAAGTTGAAATTCTGTCAGGCGTTTATATTCATTTAATCATCAAGAAACTCTATAAAGCATAAAGACAGGCTGTTATTAACGATTTTAAACATGCGAAAACCATCTCAGCTACTTTAAACAAGTTGCCTAAATTCATTTAGTAAGTGGGATAGTCTGAGACCAACTTCGGAGTTGTGTTCACGAGCACTAACCCAGGCTCCCCTTCCCTGCCTCTATGGGGTAATTAGCACACGCCGATGATAAAGACCTTTTCGTTTTAGCTTCATCTCACTGTGTCTCATGTTTAATAAAATTATTTTTCTGACCTGCTTTTGAGTTTTATTAGATTCTGACTCTGGGACTTGTATCACTAAATGAACCAAGAAAGGGAAACTACTGAATATGAAATGTATTTTTATTTAGAATTAGCAGATTTATGTATCAATAGGTGTATGTCTTCAACTCACATAAAAAGAACCAGAATGTTTGTCTATTTTCACACCTTTTCTCGCAGTATTTCTGACGTCATTCAATTTGGACTTTATCCACAAGCCTTAAATTCTCTGGTGCCCTAACCTAAATAAAACTTAAAGAGTTCTCCTCTGACAACTACACCCATCACGTTTTCTGCAAGGTGATGTGTTATATTAAATGTGGTTTTTCCACTGTGAGCTTGAAAATCCACGGGGGGTAAAAAGCCGTACAGATTTCTGAGCCTCTTATCCGAAGACTCTAACTCATCCAGACCTGTGCGAGCTGGGGGGACAATTCAGTTGTGGCAGGAGACAGGGAGAAGCTAAGGTCGGGAGACCCGGAGGAATCTACTCCAGAAGGTGCCACTTCGCATAAATCATTCCTCTGCCACTTCAGTTTTCCTGACCTTGAGAGTGAAAGAACCTGCTCACAGAAACTATAAGATTCATTTCAGAGCTCAGAGGATCGGTGTCCATTGCTGGCTGGACTCCTCTGTCTTCGGCCAGTTACATAACATCTCTGTGACTTACAGCCCTCTCTCGGGGGGATAATGACAGTATCGATCCGACCCGACCCCGCGTATTCACCAAGCTAAAAGTGATAACGTCCCTAAGAGCATCTACCAGCTCCCAGCCTAACAAATACTGATGCTGCTTTGCTGGGACTCTGACTTACCCTTGATTCGTCATAGCCCCACGTCCCCTCTCTTCCGTCACCCTGATCTTAGTGAAAGTCTCCTAACACCGTCTGTTCGCTTTTGCTCTTCATTTGGGACCCTGGGGCTCTCAGCGCTCTGGGAAAGTCATTGGCTGAACGCCCATCCAAGACTCCTCCCCCTAGCAACAGCACCGCCCCTTCCTACAGAATCATGGTTCCGACTAGCAACTAACTCCACAGAAATAATAGTTCCGCCCGCCTGGAGACCAACACTCTCCTGCACATTTGCGCCCCACACTCCTTGAGTCTTTTGAGCCCTAGCGGCACCCATTACGGGTGGAAGTGGGCTGGGCAGAAAAGGGCGGGACTGCCAGTAGAAGCGGCAGGTTTGAAAAGTGGCAACGGTTGGCATTTGCTGATGTTTGACTGTGTGTAGCTGCTCAGGGAACTCCTGTTCTCCTGGCCGGCTGCTAAGGCAGTAGGTGAGCGCGGGCAGGCGCAGGAGGACGGAGGAGGAAGACCGAGGCGCCCTGCAGCTCCTCAGGCATCGGGACACTGCTCCAAGTGTTTTTGTAGTGCGCAGTGCGGGAAGAAGGCGGAAGACACTAGCGCCTGAAAGTGGAGGGCCAGCCTCTAGCTCCTATTAATTGACTTTAGTTCCCGAAAGACCCAAGGTCAGTTCCTAAGACACAAATGGGTGTTATCTGTGCAATGTAGACCGGGAAGAGAGACTCGACCTGCAGCAGGTTAATTTAAGCTTGTATTTATCTATGTCTGGGAGAGTGATGTTACTAGGGCTTGACTGGTTGCTCTTGTTTGTCAGCTTTATGTGGCTCAGCTATTTCTTAGCCACATCTAAAACTATGAACCAAGGTGAAAAATACCATAGTCCTAAAGTAAAGGACCGAAGTGACCTAAGGGCACTGTTTTTCCCCTTGTATGAGTTCCAAGGACTTAACTGATTGAGATATTGGAAGTTATTTCTGTTTGTTTTTGTTTAATCTTTTTCTCTTGGAGTTGTGAATGTTACGAACATTTAGCAAAACGAGGCGTGTAAAGTTTAACGAATAATTCTTTAAATACCTGCTCTGCTCAACACATGGTATTGCAAATAAATAGGTCACCAAAAGGTGATTAGCAGATAGTGTATGCTACTGGCTAGGCTGCCAAATGGTCTTTTTATATATATGCGCTGAGTCTGTGTATCTACGTATTTTATTCCATTTAAAAGCTCAAATTATGTAGTGGAAAGTTCTTTCTGTGCGGAAACAGGAACCTCCATACAGACACACACATACACAGGGCTAAATTGAAACTGCAGTTGTACTATGAAGGAATAACTAACAGAATTTGGATATGGGAAACCATCTATCCCAAAATGAAACAGCCTGGAGCAGATAGTTCACTAGATTATTAAAGATTTTAGAATCCAAGCACATAAATTTAAATTCGATGTGTTGGATAAGGTAATTTAGGTATTTTTGTACAACTGTACCATGATGTATTACATGTTTTATAAGTATTAACCGAATAGGCAAGTGTACAAAACATTGTAGAGAAATATGTAATAGTAATTATGAAGATACATGGCATCTACTGTTTCTTTTGTCACACTCTATCTAGATGTTTATTTTGGAAAAAATAAATTGTTTTCACATCTTTTCTTTTTACCAATAGTTTCTAAATCTGACTTAGATAAAATATACAATGTACATGTAGGGAAGTATTGTATTTACTCTTGTCCTTCTTGCAAGTTTAATACTATTAGGGTGTGAAATAAATAGCAATAGGAGATTTAAAGGAAAAACTCCCAGATTTATTATATCCTTAAGGTCAAGAGTCATGTACACAGAAAAGTATGAGAATTAAAGGGATTAACAAAGAGAGGGGTTTGGGCTTCTGGAGAAAAGGGAGTTGTCTACAGGGTATGGAAGTGTGAGGGGAAGATGTATAGAGTAAGCAGAGTTGTCTTGTTATGAAAGTCTTCCAGGTGACAGCCACCTGTGGTTGTCTATTCCAGACCAAACTCATTCTCTTCCTATGCATAAATCTTCCCTGTGCAGAAATGACAGTGGTAGGAAAGCTTCTGCCTGCTTGTACTATTTACAAATATAGATAATTATGTATAAATTTCTTTTTACAAGGTGACAGCTTTTTTTTTTTGTACAAGGGAGATGTAACTCACCACCCGACGCTTACCCATAGGTGTTGTGCCACTGAAGTTTATCCCTGACCCCAAGTGACAGCTTTTGAATGCTGTTTCTGTACCTTTTCTAAGTTTGTGATTTATCTCCAAAACTAACTGGAAATATACCAAATAAATTCATTTGGGATGGAATATTTTACTTTCTTACATATTTATGCTGGGAAAAGGGACACCTAACAATGTCAAGGATCCAAATCTAGAATCAAAATGATCTTGGCTCTAAAAGGTTTGCAATTATAAAATTTAAGGTACACATAATAATAAGTTAAGAAATGGGAAAATTCTGGTTGATATAAGTGGATCATGTCGAAGAAGTTCTTAAAAATTTCAGTGGACCATAAGCATGTATTTGTAAGTGCTACAATTGTAGCTTAGGTCCAGAGGCCATTCATTGCTATATTAATAATCTGTCATATGCCCACTAGATGGAGTATTGTATTTAGTTTTGATATTACATTTTAAGAAAACATTGATAAAATAATATTTTAGAGGTAGGTAAGCAGTGTGATCTGATAGTGTGAAAAAAAGTGTTTGATCTTTGTCCCAAGTTCTTGATACACATCTAAAATCACTGCACCCTTGAGAATGTTAAGTGTGTTTTTGTATACTAATGGTTGACTGATACCTGGCAGCTTCTAACTACCAGAATACAGGCTGGTGATCTAAAAGATCACAGCAAGGTTAGAGAGTTGGAACTTTCAGGACCATGTCCCAGTCTCCAGGAAGGGAGGTACTAAAGGTTGAACTGGTCATCCATGGCCAGTCATGATTACTTAATGAAACTTCCATTAAAGCCCAAACTGGTCAGGTTTTGAGGAGCCAAATGCTTGGAGATCCCTGGAGGCTGCATGCTCCATCCATCATGCCTTTCTGTATTCATCTTTCATCAGTGTTCATCTCTTAAAATATCTTATAATAAGCAGTAAGTGTGTTGCCCTGAGTTCTGTGAGCTACCCTAGCGAATTGAACAGCTTCAAGGAAGGAACAATGGGAACACCAGCATGTTGGTCAGAAATAGGAAAATAAATAGGACTTGCAACTGGCATGCCAAGTGGGAGTGGGGAACACTTGAGGACTATGCCCCTCAGCCTGTGGTACCTGATAACTTCTAATACTGTCTCTAGGTAGTGTCAGAAATAGAGGACATTGGGCTGGCTTGCATATTGCTTGCTTCCTTAGTGGGTGGGAGACTCCTCCCCCGATTTGGTCCCAAATCTCAGCTGTTGATTGTTGAGTGAGTAGAGTAAGAAAAAGGTTATTTTTGTTGTTGTTGTTGTTCAAAAATGGTTTCCAGAACAATGTCTTACAAAGAATGGCCCTATGTAGAGAAACTGAACTTAACCTTGAAGAAGAGACAGCTTAGCAAAGACATAGCTTTTATCACATTTTTGGAAGTAGTATCATGCAAGCAGAGATTAATACATTCTATGTAGCTGCAATAACCAGAAATTGGACCAGCAGGTAAAAGTCACAACATGTAGTTCTGTGCAGTGTAAGGAAGGTTTATCTAATTATTAGAGAAAGTTACCATGAGTCAGTGAATTCTGTGATGTTTTCAATGGTTCCAGCATTAACTAGGAAATTATTTGACAGTCATTTTGAAGGGCCTCCTATGTTTATTAGAGGCTAGGCGCCTTGCCAAAGCTTCTTTTTTAACCCTCATATTCTAGGAAACATTATGAACTTAAGAAATAGATTTCCAGAATCGCGGACCATTTTAGTTTGTTTTGCAAAATTGAATATATTCATGTTGAGTCTTTGGGGTTATGCTGCTTGGTGAATGGGGCAGGAGGTCTCTGGGTAATTAAATAAGTATTTAAGTGAATGATTGAAACATTGACTGATGTTACCGCTCCTCTTGCTCTTAGTGTTGTTATTGCTGTTAGGCACTTGTAGAGATAAGAAAATGAAAGGAGCATAACTTACTGGAATCTCACAGTGTGCCATCAGAGTTCTATAACAGTCATCCCAATACATGGTCCTAAGTATTGCAACATAGATAAATGTGCGCTCTAGGACAGTTTCTCATCCTCAGCTTTCTTGATATTTGAACTGGATAATTTTTTGCTGGGAAGGCTACATCAGCACATTGTATATTTAAAAGCATTATTAGCCTTTACTCACCAGATTCTAACATCTCCACTCCTGTTTTGACAACCAAAAATGTATCTAAAACATTTCCAGATGTGCCCTGGAGGAAAGCACATGAAACTGTGAGAAGTACTTCTTTAGGGGGCATAGATAGGAATAATTTGCTATCTAAATACATTAGGGGACTTTTTTGTTGTTTTGTTATTTTAAAATTCTTATTTCTAGTGATAGGAGTCCCTGCCAGTTATAGTCTCTATTCTTTCTTTTTTTTATCTCTTACTTGCATCTTAAACTGTATTAGCCATCTCACTATGTGTATATTAAATAACATGTCAAATCAGGATGCAATTTCACATATTACTATTGTTTATAATAGCTTTTGCTGAAGATGTTGCTTTACGCTTTGCTTTGAGGATTGATCCTTGTATTGATCTGTTTAAATTGTCTCCCAACCAAATACTAACCAGGCCTGACCCTGCTTACCTTCTGAGATCAGACAAGATTGGGCATGTTCAGGGTGATATGGCCCTATAAGATATGTTTAAATTGTCTGGCCCCCAAATGTTTAAAGAGAAATACATGATTTCCCAACTGCCTGTCAACCAAAATCCTTCCATTATGGAAGAGAGCAGCATTAGGAAAATTAACATAAAGTGAATGTATTACTTTGAAATAAAAGTCATTTTATGGATATATATATATACATTTACATATATTGGTATATATATGAAATCTTTCTCTTGCTAAGATATTTGATGATAGCTAGCACTACTTTGAATAGTTCAACCTTGACTTGTTCATTTTGTTTTTACTTTTATCAGTTTCCAGATAATGAGACTACTGTTTTTTCTTTTTTCAGAATAGAAGGAGACTTCCATGATGGAAACTTTGTCTTTTCCCAGATATAATGTAGCTGAGATTGTGGTTCATATTCGCAATAAATTCTTAACTGGAGCTGATGGTAAAAACCTCTCCAAGAATGATCTTTACCCAAATCCAAAGGTAAAATTTGGTTAGGCTTGTATGTGCATGTGGCATATGAGAATATTAGGTGCGTAGTGTGGCAAGAAAGACACATATCTTTCTATTTGGTATAGGCCAGTCATTTTTAATGGAGAGAAAAATCTCTCACCGTGTAATTTTAAAATAATGTTTGGTTTGAATGTTGGGCAACGTCAACATTCCCATTAGGAATTCAGTTATTTAACATTGCTATTTTCTTGTGGTTTTTTTAATGCTTTTAAACTATAGCTGTATTACAATATATTAAATTTTTTATTATTATTGGAGTGGTGGTGTGAGAATATCATTTATTGGTAGGACTTGATGGAACATTCCAAGTGGTTTCCAACCACAGAAAATGCTTAGAAACGAGCCTCTTAGGGAGCTTAGAGATTAATTTTCTTGTGCTATGCCCAGGAGGGAATTGCCTTGCTGTGACAGGTGTTGTTCTTTATACGTTTAGTTATTAAACACAAAAATGAACTATTTATATGTCACAGAAAACCCCCAAGTTGCCTTTCAGTTTCCAGTGTTGGTCTTGATTTCTTGATGAAGAACTAAAACTTTTTGATTTTAGTACTTTTTAACTCTTCAAGATAGGAGAGTAATTTCTAGGCCTTTAAGTATATTTTATTTTAGGAAGAGATTGCCGCATTTTCTGTACACGTCACTTTTTTGCTCACTCAATAAACTTGTACAGTGTACAGATTAGAATATGTTTGCGGGCCAGCATTTGTAAACTATTGATTTAGAAGATTTTAAAAATACTTAATACCTCATTATATTTATATCCCTTATTTTAAGTGTTTTCTTAAAGTTTAAATCTAAGAAAACCTTAATATCAAGACAATAAACAAGTTTCTTGTAGTTTTTAAAAATACATCCTCAGTGTCCCAACCTTTCTGCCACATACCTGACTGCCTGTTTTAAAAGACTGTTTCTTTTGGATAACATGGTGGGGCTTCTCGGATTTAATTTGGAAATACTTGCTTGCAATTTGTGAAGTAACTCATCTTTACCATTTATTACATATGAACAAATTGTAAGTACTACTGGGTGTTTTAAAATTTGGAAAAATTTTGAAGTATCTCAAGGGAAATAGAGTACTTTTGTTGCCCTTTTCTTCCTTGCATTCATTGACTGTTGGATAATGATGAGAGATGTATCATTACAATCATGCCTGAGAATACTTAAAGTTGTTTTTCTATATTAGCCTGAAGTATTGCACATGATTTACATGAGAGCCTTACAAATCGTGTATGGAATTCGACTGGAGCATTTTTACATGGTGAGTTTACTGAGGCAAAATAATGTTTTCGGGTTTTTTTGTTTGTTCCAGTTGTTTTGCTCACAATATGTACTGTCTTTTGGATAAGAGGACTTATCCTTAATAAATTCAAAGACTTGTATAAAAGTAATGTCAAATGCACAGGAATCTTAGACATAATAATGGCTTACATGGATAGCTTGAGTAAGATGAAAACTATAGTAAAAGACCTACATGACACTTACAAATTATTAATGCTGTGGAATTGTTCACAGATTTATAGATCTGTCTTCAGAGACTGCAAAGTCTTTGCAGATATTGTTCTCTTCTTAGGAAGGATTTCTAGCTCAGAAGATATGCAGTAATAGTGGAACAGCTGAAACAAAACAACTGAGCTTTTAGTAAATTCGATACTTCTAGAAGGAAAGATCATTTTTCTTAATCTCTTTTTGCTGTGAAATCATCAAGGCATCATCTGAAGATGTTCCGAGAATGTAATATCTCTGGAACCTCATTAGGATGATGGCATATTGTTTAAAAATCAAAGAGTTTGCCACCTAGTTACTATGAAACCTTGCTAAGTTTTAGTTTCTTTGTCTATAAAATAAAGGTAGCACTTTCTAATAGGGTTATTGTAAAAATTAAAAGAGAATTATGTAAAATGGCTAATATAGTGCCTACAGTTGAAGCTCATGATTACCTTTTCAGTTTTTCATTTATTTACAAATTTATTATGTGCTTGTTGTGAACCTGACATTACTGATATTAATATCAACTCTGACTTTGTTCCAAGAGCTGTTTTTTCATATTTAATGATAGTATAATTTGAGATTAAGTATAATTAAGATTTTTATGATTGAAGATTTTTCTCATTTTGTCTAATCATTCCTTAACTTCCATTTTGTGACTGTTTAGATGCCAGTTAACTCAGAAGTCATGTATCCACATATAATGGAGGGCTTTTTACCTGTCAGCAATTTATTTATTCATCTGTGAGTAGATTTATTATTTTTGTAATATATTACAAAATATATTATTATTTTATATTAATATTATTATTTTATATTTATGTTAATATTAATGTAATATATTATTTTGCATTCATATTTACATTAAGCCTCCTTAATGATATGATTTTCTTTGAGAAGGAGTTCTGTCATCTTGTTCTCTACTCCATCCCACATATATTCAAACTTGAAAGTTCTACCTAGCCAGAATTACCTCCTAGGACACAGGATACTTTCCTTGAAATTCTAAGATGGTGTAAATCTAAGTTTACTAGCTTTGTGTAGGATTTTTGAGTTCTTAGAATGTTGTAGTTCCTTCCAGAGAATATCATTTGTTAATATCTATAACTTTACCTTAGTATTTTATGAACACTTAAGTAATATACAGAAAAAGTAGATTTTAATGCTGTAAGATTATGCTTTGTAAATCAGGCATGGTGGTTCACACCTGTCATCCCAGCATTTAGGAGGCTGGCACAGTAGGATCATTGCAAATTTGAGACCAGCCTGGGCTACAGAGTGAGCTCAAGGCCATCCTGAAGTGCATAGTGAGACCCTGTCTCAAAAAGACCAAAAGAAAAAAAAAAAGAAAAAGGAAAAGAAAATTTATGTTGTGTAGTAGACTTCTGACTTGGCCTTTAACATTGAGATATATACCCAAGAAATCTATTTGGAAATGAAATGTTTATTCTTGTGGCTTTCTGTATAATTTAGAATATACTTTTCAATATTTATATTCAAGAGATTCATTCCTGCCCATCTGCCGGGTGAATGACTTTGAGATTGCTGATATCCTGTATCCAAGTAAGTGAGAATTAAAACAATTTTTAATTTCTATATTCAGTCTACCAGTTTACCTTTCCATTGATTAGTATAAGTTAATAAGCAATAGCTTTTAAAAAATATATCCCATCCTTAATAATGAATTTTTACATATCCTATTACTGAAATTGGTTTCCTGTGTAGATCCATAGAAAAATTTTTGATTAAGTTTTTGAACCTTAAAAAATATTTTTTAAAATTTGGGAATACAAATAATATGCAAATTTGATATTGCATAATGTAGTAATCATATAGTTTTCTCAAATTAACAATTATTTTTTGCCATGAAGAAATTATGTTTTATCACTAATAATATATTTTATAACTAATAATAATGTTTTATTAGAATGTAAAATTCTCCTATCTTTACTTGCATGCCCCTTAATCCATTTGACTCTTAATATTTATCTGTCAAGTTATTTTGAGAAGTTTGGTGTGTATTTTAAAATTTGTTTTTTATCATTCTTTGGATCTCTTCCTTGTTTATTGAAATATAATTTACATACAGTAAAATCCACGAATTTGAAATGTAAATTGGACAATTTTTAGCAAATGTATATTGGGTAAGCACCTCTGTAATCACCTAAAAAGCATTTTCCTGACCAGCAAAAGTTCTTTCCCATCCCTTTGTAGTCAGCTTCCTTTGGCTACTCCTATTACTTGGCAACCATTGACATGTCTTTCATCACCATAGTTTTGATTTTCTGCAATTTCATATAAATGAAATCATAAAATCTGTACTTTTTTGTTTCTACCTTCTTTAACCATAATGCTTTTGAAGCATTGACATTCAATGCATTTATTAATATTTTGTTTCTTTTTACTTTGGTATATTCTCTTGTAAGTGTATAGTACAATTTTTTAAAATTCATTGACCAACGATAGCTATCTGACTTATTTTTAATTTTGATCCATTATGGACAAAGGTGCTGTGAACATTCTCATATTTCCTCATGTTTACTTTAGATTTTAATTTTTCTTTTCTTTCTGTGAGTTTTTTAATTACTTGTTTGGTTTGGTTTGGTTTTTTGTACAAGCTGAAGCCAATAATTTGCAACCCTTCTTTCCTTAAATAAGGATTTAGTGTAAATTTTTTTCAAGCTCTGTTTTAGCTGCATGCTATAAGGCTTGATAAGTTGTGTTTTCATTTTCATTCAGTTCAAAATATTTTCTGTTTTTCCTTTTGACTTCCTTTTCATCATCGTTATAACTGTATTGTCTACTTTCCAAAGCATCTGGGGATTTTCCAGCAGTCTTTCTGTTACTGATTTATAATTTAGTTCCTTTGTGACCAGGGAATAGACTTTATACCATTTAAATTCATTAAAATTTTCAGACTTACAGCCCAAAATGGTCTGTATTTCTTTATTCTGATTACTATAATAAAGTATCACAAACTTGGTGGCTTAATATAATATATTTATTGCTTTATAATGGTAGAAGTGAGAAGTTCAAAGTCAGTTGCACTGAGCTTCATCTAAGGGTGTTAGGAGTGTACTTTCTCAAGAGGTTCTTGAGAAACCCTTTCCTTGCCTTTTTTAATCTTATAGTGCCACATTTCTTACACACCTTGAAGCATGGCTTCAAGATCTTTAATTATATCTGCATAACCCTGAAGCCACTTTTCTATAAATGATAACATGCACAGCTTCTAAAGATTAGAATCTGAGTATCTTTGGGAGCTGTTATATAGCATACCACACGATCTACCTTTGTTAGTGGTGCATGTACACTGGAAAGATGTATTCTGTGGTTGGATGTGGGCTTCTAAACATTTTGATCCAGTTGCTTAATAGTAGTCAAGCTTTGTAGATCGATAGAGATTTTCTTCTTATTATCCCATTAAACTATTAATAGACATAATCTTTAGCTGTGATTGTAGATTTGTCTGTTTTGCCTTTTATTTATTTTTTCTTTGTTTCTTATACCTGCAGCTCTGGTTTTGGAGGCCTTACATACATTTAGAATTATGTTCTTTACATTAAACATTCTCTGCTCTGAGATGTACTTTATTTAATCTTAGTGTAGCCATTCCAGCTTTCTTTTCATTTGTATTACATATTTTTATATCATACTTTTGTGCCATACTTTTCTTTAAACTTATGTCTGTCTTTGTATTTGAAATGAATTTCTTATTGACGGCATGTAGTTAGGTCTTGTTTTTTAATTTATCCTCTCTGTCTTTAATTGGAGTATTTATTGCATTTACACTTAATATGATTGTGTTTAAATTTACCTCTATTTTTTATATTCTACGTGTCCTTTTATTCCTATTTTTCTTATGTTCTTCTTTATTTTGGTGTATTGCAATATATTTTATTTTTAGTATTTGCTATGAAGTTTAGTGTATATCTTTTGCATATCATTATCTGTCTTCAGATACATTATATTTTACAAGAATATGTTTTGACCACTCCTAGTCTTTGTGTTATTGTGCTATAATTTTACTCATATAGATAACATAAATTCCTTGATACATTGATGTTAAATTTGCATCAAACAGTTCATTGTCTTTTAAATACATTTTTCAAATGAGGAAAAAATAAGCTACATTAACCTACATGCTATGAAGTACATCTAATTCTTATCTGAAATAATTTTCTTTCCACTTGGAGGATTTCATTTGCTATTTTTTGAATAGTTGGTAAAAGTCTTTGTTTCACTTTTACTTTTGACAGTTTTGAGTGTGGAATCAAAGTTGGCAGTGTTTTCTGTGCTTTAAAGATATGTTCCATTGTCTCTTGGCTTGCATTATTTTTGATGAGAAAGTCTGTGGCTTGTCTTATCTTTGTTCCATGTGACGTGGTTTTGCTTTGTTTTGTGCTGATTGCTTTTAAGATTTTCTCTTTATCATGGGTTTCCAGTAATTTGAGTATCATGTGCTTGTGAGGAGGGGCTTTGGGTGTGTTGTTTGGTTTTGTTTTTCCAGCTTAGATTTGTTCATCCTTTTGTACATATTTATAGATTTTGTAAAATTTGAGCAGTTTTAGTCTATAAAAGTTTATCCTGTTCCTCCTCTTAGCAGAACTTCACTTACATGCTTGTTATATTGCTTGTTTTGCCTTTCCAGTTATAGATGTTTCATTCAATTTTTTTTTTCTTTCTGGCCTTTATTTTAGGTATCTTCTATTACTGTATTCAATTTCACTAATTCTTTCTTCTTTATATCCAACCTATGTTAAACCTATGCGGTAGAGTTTTTATTTCAGATATTTTTCAACCCTAAAAATTTGATTCAGGTCTTTTTAAGAACCTTTCTTTTTGCCTTCATAATTCTAAAGTTTTTCTTTATCTTCTTGAACAACTAAAATAAAATAAAAGCTATTTTTACATGCTAATAAAGCTACATCTGTTATTTCTGGCTATGTTTCTATTCATTTTTTTTTTCTTGTCATGCATATTCTGTTTCTTTGTATGCCTGGTCATTTTTGTTGGATGCTAGATATTATAAATTTTACACTATTGTGTGGTGGGTTTGTTTTTTTTTTAAATATTTCTGGTTATCTTTATAGTGCTAGTTTCTTCATACTCACATACTGATGAGTTATCAGAGAAGAACTTAAGTGGACTCTTCTACAGGCCTCCAAAACTCTTATTTCTTATAATTTGCTCCTCTGAAGTATTCAGGCTCATAAATGCTAGTTTCTTTGGCATATCCAAACTCTACACTGTATCTTCTGAACTCAGTAAGAATTAGGGATTCTGTTTGTGTTCTTCCTGGCTGAGTAACAACCTGAAAACTCTCCCCAGTTGTGAGGTGGTACATTGGCAGTGTTTTCTCATTTGATTCTTTTCGAGATTGGTATCATATTGATTGTAGTCTAGTGTTAAAAGTTTCTTGCTTCGTACATTCTGTCAGTTTTTCTAGTTGTTAAGGATAAGAGAGTCAGTCTGGTCCCTGCTACTGTGTCCAAAAGTTGTTTATCTGTTTTTGTTTGTTATTAATACAAAGATAACCTTGATCTTTACCTAAAACAGATGTTATATGCTTTGTTATAGTGTATAAGTTTTATATAATGTAAAAAAAGTAATAAGATGGGAAAGGATGAATTCTGGTTTTCTATTACTTTGTTTCAAAGTTTTAATTCAGTCTCGCTTTCTATTTTAGAAGCAAAACGGACAAGTCGATTTTTAAGTGGAATTATCAACTTTATTCACTTCAGAGAAGCATGCCGTGAGACATATATGGAATTTCTTTGGCAATATGTAAGATTTAAATATGTATATGTATCACATATAAGATCATTAATATCTTTTATAAACTATTAATCCAATGCTACATGGCATTTAGAATTAAATTTATTTTAATATTCATATAAAGTTTCAGACTGTAGTTAGTAGAAACTATACAGTGGTACCTTGGTTCACAAACTTAATTCTTTCTACAGTTCTTTGTCACAAACTGAACTGAATGAGAACCAAATCAAATTTCCTCATAAGGTTAACATTGAACCTAACCACTAAATTTGATTTTGGTTCTTGTTGGTTTTGATTTTGTGACCAGAAGTTAGAAAGAATTAAGTTTGTAAACCAAGATAACACTGTATTTCAAAAGGATATTTTCTGTTAACAGTGAGGGACTGGGTTTTTCTTTTAATCCTGTAGCTGAGGAAATGTTAGAAAAGAGAACATCAATATCAATATTTAAATTTTTTCTCTGAGTTCATAGATAGTATAGTGTTCTTTAAATAACTGAGATATTTGACGTTTATATTAGCCTTTTAATTAATGGCCTAATTGTACTATTTGTATTGTCTTTTTTACCCAGTATTGAATTACATGATTCAGTGCAAGGGAATCACTGTAACACATAGAAACTCATTTTTCATTCTTCAGCAGTTTAGGGAATTTGGGAAGATTATGGGTCATTTATACAATTTGTTTTCTGTTGTCCTCGTTTTTGTATACTTAGTCTTAGAAGCCACTAGATAATAGCAGACAGTTTGCCCTGAGGCTCCAGCTACACTGAGTTGTGTTAAGTACTTTGTTACACAAATCATACCAAGTTCATACCTCTTGAGCATCATAAACTCTTTTGTAAAGGTTACACATACTTATGCCAACACACACACATCCACACAGTTTTGTTTGGCTAATGATTTCTCATTTTTTTTTAAATGAAAAAAAGATAAAACCAAATTTAATAACAAAATAGAATAATAATAGTTAATACGTTGCATATTGTTATCTTCATAATAGTTCTTCAGAGTACAAGATATAGGCATTAATATTTTCTCCGGTTGATACTAGCATAAACCTTCCTTTTCAGGGACCTGAGAGACACTAGTAGTATAACTGACTTGCTTTTTTTTTTTTTTTCCCTTTTTCCCTTCTGTCCTTTCCCTTTTCCTCTTATCCTAGATCCTTTTTTCTTTTGAACAATTCCTATTTCACAGTATCTGTTGTACATTTTAGACCTTATTTATTCTTTCAGCTTCTCACACCAGGGAGGCAATACAATAGTTATACATGCGAGTCTGATCTATTTCACTTATGAAATATGTGAATATTTATAAAATATATATGGTCTCAAGTTGCATCCATTTACCTATAAAAGTCTCAAGTTTATCCTTCTTTATGGCTGGGTTGCAATCCATTGTATAAAAATAACGCATTTTTTTTATTCATCCTTTGGTTGATGGGTATTTGGAGTTGTTTCCAAAATTTAGCTATTACAAATAGTGCTGCTATAGACATGGATGCACATATATCACTATGGTATGATATTTTTCATTCTTCTGGGAAGATACCCAGAAAGGAATAGCTGAGCTAAATGGGACCTCTAATTGTAGCTTTTTGAGGAATCTGCACACTGATTTCCACAGTGGTTGCACCAGTCTACATTCCCACCAACAGTGGAGGAGGGTTCTTTTTTCTCCAGAGCCCCTCCAACATTTGCTATTAGTTGATTTCTTGAAGATAGCTATTGTTTCTGGGCAAAAATGGAATCTCAAGTTTGTTTTAATTTGTATTTCTCTAATAACCAGGAATGTTGAAATTTTTTCATATATTTATTTGCCATTTGTATTTCTTCATTTGAGAAGTGCATATTCATCTCAGATGCCCATTTTTGGATTGGTTCTTTGAATTGGGGGGGTCCTGATTTTTTCCAGTTCTTTATATGTTCTAGATGTAAATCCATTGATTGCTCATTCTTTAAGGTACAGCTTAGACATGCAGCATCTCATGAAACCCTCTATGGTCATCCTTCCCAGTTGATTTTCCCCAGTTGGTTTAACTGTCACTATTCTTTATTCCCTTATCAGTATTATAACAAGTTGCAGTTTTTTTCATTCATTTCTCACTATTCAAAGAGACAGAAAGTACTTAACTATTTGCAATCCTTTTGGACTACAGAACCTAGCACAGTGGCTGTGTGGTAAGGGCTCAACATTTGTGTTAAGTAAAGAAATTCTTAATTTAAATGTCACCTGTATTTAAATTTCTTACTTCTGATGATGAAAATTGTAGGATGAGTAAACATTTTGTGGTCTGTGCTATTTAAAACAACAAATTTATCCCTGTTCATGTCAAAAAGTGCTAATATGAGATTATTAAAATTGCTTTAATAGAAATCCTCTGTGGACAAAATGCAGCAGCTAAACACTGCCCACCAGGAGGCATTAATGAAACTGGAGAAACTTGAGTAAGTGGGGGATTTACAAATAAATGCAATTTCAAAATGCAAAGTGAAATATTAACATTATATTAGATCCCTACAATCTACCGTGTCTCTTTATTTTCTCTAATACATAACAGAATATCTGTTTTTCCAGAAGGTGAAAAACAAGTTTTTCTTATATTTATCTCTTAATTTGTGTGATCTGTGGCTTCATTCTCATTACTGTGTTAACCTGATTTGTTTGAAGACATTAGTTGTCTAACTTGTATCTGCAGTATTTATCTTATTTAGATGAAAGACAACTCGCTGGACTCTTTGTTCCTTCAGATAGTTAATCTTGTTAAAAATTTTTACTCTTCCCAACAGTGTTCTCGTTTGATCTCAAAAGTTATCATTCAGGTGTTTGATTTTTTGGCTTCCTTAAATATATAGAAGCTCTTTAAGTTACAACGGAGTTGTGTCTTGATAAATCCATTTTAAGCTGAAAATACTGTTCAGTTGCAAACATATAAAATGCCTACTGAACAGTGTAGCTTAGCCATACACTGCACTGTAGAGCAAAGTTGTTTATCTTCATGATCACCTGGATTATTCAGAGCTAGATGCCCAGTGTCACCACCTATCACTAGCCTAGGAAAAGGTTGAAATTCAAAATATGAGGTACAGTTTCTACTGAATGCCAATTATTTTTGCATTACTATAAAGTTGAAAATTCATTAAGTGAGACTATCTTAAAGTGAAGATCATCTCTGCTGACTTTTCAGCAGGAGGATTTGTTGATATCTTTGAGGTTGCTTCCTGCAGGTGGGAGCTTCTCTGACTTGTGTCTGATAAAAATTGCTTTTGCAGTTAACAAGAAGCTGAAAACACTGGAGATGAGAGGCACATATTAAAATTTAGCATGGTAAAAAAAACTATTATAAACCAGGTGAAAAGTAACAAGCTGTGAGAGTATATTTGCAGCAAAAGATGCAAACTGTTACCAACTCTTAATGATAAAACCCGTGTAGTATTCCTAATATATGCAGAATGCCTAAAAACTGAAAGGAAAAGAGGTAACTTATATATAAGTTTGAGCAAAGACTAAAAGGATTTACAAACCAATAACCACAGATAGCTAATGTATCAGGTAGGCAAAAATTAAAGTTAGAGCATTCATATGAAAGAAATTCATAGTAAACATGTATATGTGCTATTAGGAAGGATCGGTAGAACAGAATAATATGTGATATTTGAGTAAGAGCTAAGAAGCAAAGCAATCTATGATACATGAATAAGAACTAAGAACCAAAGAATACTGTGTGCATTTTATTCAGAGTAAAGTTAGAGAGGGTAGGTATGTGCAGGGCCGAATGCATAGATTTAATGGTTGAAAAATGATTCAGGGACTTTAGTTTCTTTCTTAATAGAGACTTGATTATCTGTTTTAAATGGCCTTCATATGAAAGCATCAAATCTAGAAATAAGAAATGAGGTGCTCATCAAAATTATTTGATGGCAGAGATTTTATAGTGGTCTTTCAAAGTCAGGAAAAAAAAAGAGAAATAGAAAAAAAAGGGAGGGGCTGGGGATTTAGCTAAGTGGCATAAGTACCTGCCTTACAAGCGCATGGTCATGAGTTCAATCCCTGGTATCGATAAAAAAGAAAGAAAGAAAAAGAAATACAAAGTCAGGAATAAGATAAATGTTTTGCTTTGTTTAGTTCTGTTCCCGTTGAAGAGCAAGAAGAGTTCAAGCAACTTACAGATGATATTCAGGAGCTGCAGCAATCACTGAATCAGGAGTTTCGTCAAAAAACGGTATCAGCCATAAAGCATGTTAGAATTTAAAATGATACTGCAGCTATATAGGGGAGTGTAGTGGGCATGAGCACATATCTTTCAGTTATTAAACATAAAATTATACCTACGTGTGTCCTTATTTTGAATGTATCTTCCCTAATGAGTATATATTCCTTCAACCATGTGCAATGATAATGGTTGGTTTTTGTTGCCAAAGTTACGTGCAGTCTGGGTGAATAGACCTTTTTAGAGTTCTCAGCTCTACATTTTCCTAGACACGGCATCAGACCTTCAGTGGTGCCTCAAGATTTTTTAAAATTCAAGGAAAATAATAGTCTCAGCCTCTGCTGAATACGTGCTTCCTGAACCATTAACTCAGCGAGTTCACAGTTTTAATGTTAGATCAGTTTGCTTTTGCTTTGTAGCTTTGTGAAGGTGAGGTTGTGGTTAAAAAAAAAAAAAAAAAGTACCATGAGAAAATCATTATAGGAGGAAGTGAGAATTTCTGTGTCCCATCTGATTACAAGATACATGTATACATGCAACGCCCATTAGGTACACATAATCTAATTAGTAAATAGTTGTGGTTAACAATTCACTAAAACTTTTTTCTTTCTTCTCGAATTATTTTATCAAAGGGTTACAACATTTTAAGGGTAGAAGTTATGCAGTTGTTTGGACCTAACTACTTAATAAGTCTTACATATTTATTTTGGCCTAGGTACATCATGAACAATTTGAAAATATCTGATCTAACTCACTCTGATCTAACTCATTTAACTTTTCTTTCTTACCTTTATTTTATGAGAAAACAGTAGGTGACTAAATTTTGAACCATTATATAACATGTTTACTTTTTCCTCTAGATAGTTCTGCAAGAGGGAAATTCCCAAAAGAAATCAGATATTTCAGAGAAAACTAAGCGTTTGGTAAGCATCTTTTCTGTTAACTAGCATTTAGAGTTGGGCTATACTGTGTGGAGCATTATTTTAGCCGTGTGTTAAAATAGTCAAATCTTTTTACCTTCGAAACTATTTTAACTGTTTTCAGTTTAAATATATCACAGTTTTTAAAAACATCAAGACACAAAAATTTATAGAGAAAAATAAAAATTACCTAAAAGTTAACCATTACAATTTGATACATAGTCTGTTCCCCCCGCCCCCCAAAAAATGTTTACATACTTCAGGAAAAGAAAACTTACAAATACTTTAATACAAAATTTATTGAGACACTGTGAAAATCCTAACATGCACATGGACAAAGCAGTCAGTTTACCAAGAGTCAGTGTCTGGTATGTATTAAAAAATTTGAATTTGAAATTTACTTAGATATTAGCTATCCCTTATTTTTTCTCTTATTCTTTTTACTGGCAAATACTTTCCTCTGAGTAGTACTCAGGATGGATTAGTCACTTTTTTCAGTTCTGTTTAAAATGAGGTTAAAAAAATGACTATAATATCAAGTTTAGGCTTTTTAAGAAGAAAGAAATATGATGAAAGTCTATACTACTGTAAGGAAAATGACCTCTAATTTTGTAGAGTATTAAAAGAGAGTAGGTAATGAGGTTTGCTGAATTCCTAGAATAAAGTAACAGACTCCATGAAAATAGCAGAATTGCCTTCCTTCAAATATTTAGTTAACTGATCAAAGGTAAGAACTACCTTCTTTTTTTAAGCTAAAAAATTTAAACAAATTATACCAACCATGCACTAATCCACTCCTGTCATAAATAAATTACACACACACACACACACACACACACACACACACACACAGAAGGATGGAGAGAGAGCCATCAAATATGTATGAAGGCCTCCTTCCCCAGCCACCTCACCTCAAAGTGACATTCTCCTTTTTCCATGACATTTGTGCACCACACACCATGCATATAGTCATGTGGCACTGCTTTGATGTGTTTTTGTAAAAATGTGTTTGTGTTGCTTTCATACAAATGTGTTTGCATTATATGTTGGTCTGTGAATTGGTTATTTTACTTCATATTTCTAAGAATTCTTCTATGTTAATATATAGAGTAGTAGTGTCCGAAAACAATGAATCATAATATATCAACAAGTATTTGGGAAAGAGATGTATATAAAGTTTTTTAAATGTGATTTCAAACTTGCAGCAAGATTTTAAGAAAATTCCTGGTTATTCTTACCTTTAATTCTCTAAAATAACCTTACCCCTCCCCGTTTTGTTTGTTTGTTTGTTTTGCGAAACAAGGTTTTTTCATCATATTGTTAAAGTTGGCCTTGAGCTGCTGGGCTCAAGTAGTCATCCTGTCTCAGCCTCTTGAATAGGTGGAACGACAGATGTGCTCTACTGCATGTAGTGTCTTTTTTTTTTTTTTTTTTACTTTATTAACTGATACATAAACATAAAAATTGTACGTTTTACTAGTGTACTATAATGTTTTAATACATGCGTATGTTGTACAAATCAGGTTAGATATATCTAAAACATTTATCATTTACTCATGGTAAAAATTCAGAAACCTCTTAACTTTTGAAATATATAATACATAATTGTTATATGTGGTTAGCCTACTGTGCAGTAGCACACCAGACCTTCTTGCTCCTGTGATTTAGTATGTATTGATCAACCTTTTCCTATTCCTCTTCCTCATTTGCTCCCCAGTCTCTGGTAACCACCATTCTTCTCCTAAACTCTATTTAAATCATGCAATATTTTTCTTTCTGGGCCTAGCTTATTTCATTTGACATAACTTTATTGGTATCCATGTTGTCAGAAATGACAGGATTTCATTTGTTTTTATTTTGAAATAGTATTGCATTGTATATTTTCTTATCTGTTCATCAGGTGATAGTCACTTACATTATTTCTTGGCTCGTCTGCATAAAGTTCCAATAAACATGGGCATTCAGATGCCTCTTCGTAATTCTAATTTCATATCCTTTGGATATGTATCCAGTCATCTGATTGCTGGATCATATGGTAGTCCTATTTTTAATTTTTTAGAAACATCCATACTGTTTTCAATAATGGCTTTGCTGTTTGACATTCCCACCAACCATGTGCAGTGGTTCCCTTTTCTCCACATTCTCCTGTGTAGTGAACTGGCTGCCCCACCAGTCCCCAGGTTCCTGCCCTAGACACCACCCATGAGGAATCAGCCAGCTCCAGTCTTTCCCTACTCAAGGTACCACCTGCAGGGGCCTAGTCCTGCCAGTTTGTCACCCTGACCTGGGGGTAAACAAGGATAAAAGACAAATAGACACAGTCAGTTTAATATGTGGGCAGCCAGGGTCCTCTTTCTTCTAAGTAGGCAGAGGAGCCCTAATCGTGTGGCTCATACTTCTTTTATACACATGTACAAACACTTAAAGTAACTCAAGATTCATTTGTCTTCCCACATCCATTAGCAAGTAAACATCCTGATCTCAGCTGTATTAACTTTCCCTTCGTACCAGCAATGCTGTCACCCCTGCCAAAAGAGCATGACCTACCTGCTTCCTTTCTCCTTGGTACTCACAGAGGAAGCCAATGAGGCCTCAGTTCTCCTCTGGACTCCCACACTCTGCATTTATCTTTTCTCATTCTGATAATTGCTTATCTTACTAGAGTGAGGTAGTATGCCATTGTGATTTTTATTTGCATTATCCGGAGGATTGGTGATATTTAGCATTTTTTTTCATATGCCTGTTGGCCATTTGTACATCTTTTGAGAAAAGTTGGTTTAGGTCTGTTTGTCCATCTTTTAATTGGGTGACTTTTATTTTCTATAGAGTTTTATGGTGTCCTTCTCTATTCTGATTATTAATCCCTTGTCAGATGTAGTTTGCTTGTATTTTCTTTTAAGTCTTTTGTCTGATTTCAGCTTTTGTTTCCTGTGCTTTTTGGGTCATATTCAAAAAATCCTTTCCCATTCCAATGTCTTCAAGTGTTTGCTGTTTTCATCTAGTAGGTTTTATTCACTTTTAAAGGTCAGAAGAACAAAGAAATTTGTTTTGATTCAGCAAGCAAGTATTGAGCAGTGTCTCAGTGCTGTAATGTTTGGGTACTCAGAGAACAAGGGAAACTTCACCACTCTGCATTGCTCAATTTGTTTGGAAGCACATTAATTATTGCATTGCTCATATAGTAATTGTACTATTGATGGAAGAAAGGAATGCAGAGGAAACAGGAGTAGGATTTTCAAGGATCCCTACAAGTGCAGCTTGCAGGCAGGAGTAGGCCGATGTGATATTCTAGGAGCATTATACTAATCGCAGAAACACTATAACTGCTTAAGGCCTTGATTGTCAGCCTTATGAGCTTGACTTTGGCCTGTAGAGAGTAGTAAGTCATGTGGTCAGAGTGTCATATCTCCCCTCCTCTTACTCTCTGCAAACTTGAACTTCATTTTTTGTTCATTTCTATTATTGAAATGCTGTTATTTTATTATCTATTATATAAAAATGTTTTTCAACAGAATGAACTAAAACTGTCAGTGGTTACTTTGAAAGAAGTACAAGAGAATTTGAAGACAAAAATTGTGGATTCTCCAGAGAAGGTAAAGAATTATAAAGAAAAAATGAAAGACACAGTGCAGAAGCTTAAAAATTCCAGGGTGAGTTTCTTTATTTTAACACTTTTCTATCTTTTTTCTTTTTAGCAAATACTTGTTTAGTCAATTGATAATTTTCTTTCTTTTGGGTTATCTACATTTCTCTTTCTCTTCATTTAATTTTTGAGCCTGTCACTAATTTGTAGCTGTTCTTAGGTAGGATAAAAAATTACAGTTGTAAGACATGTGTTCAATTAAGTCTGTTTGAGACTTTGCTCTTAGTGACATAAGCAGAACTGCTTTGTTGTCAAGAGATTCAGTTACTTCATTAAAAGAAAGAAAGGTATTAAACAATTTTATAAATAATTACATAATTATAAATCACAATACGTATTATGAAAAAAATAGGATGTGCATAGTATTTGGAAGCAGGAGATATATGAGAAATCTAACTTCCATCAATTTTGCTGTGCTTTAAAAATGAAAATCTATCTTAAAAGTAGTTTTAGAAAGAAAAAGAAAAGTGTAGGATGCTTTCACATAATGTAATAAGGGAGTCTAGTTTTTTAAGAAACTGATGAAAGAGAGAAGAAAGTGGGAATTTGAGCTAACATTGAAAAATGAGCAGGTTGTCCCATTACATCATACATCAAAAATATTTAAGACAAAATAAGCAGCATAAGTTAATTCTGTAAAGTCAGAGGGAAGAAGATATACTCGAGGTCACGAGTTACTATGGGAGATAACTTGAGAGAAAAGGGGCAAAATTAAATGTAGTGGACAATTTAGCACTCTTTTTGAGGCAGTATTTTTAAACTGTTAAGCAACTTTTCTGATTTACATCTGAGCTTATTATCTAGGTCATTCCTGGTAATTAAAATTATCACATAAGAATAGACAAAAATTGCCAGGCATAATGGCACATGCCTGTAATCCCAACAAGCTAAGGCAGGATGATCACAAATTCCAAGATAGATGGGGCAACATAGTAAGACTGTGTTTCAAAATGCAATAAAATAAAAAAGGGGTGGAGATGTAGCATGGTGTAGCTTTCTTGCCTATCCTTGATGAGGCTCTGGGTATAATCTGCAGTACTGGAACAAGAAAAAAGAAAACAACAGCAATGATGACAATTCAACAAGATAGAAGTACTTATGAATGTTTTTGAGGAATGGGTGGTTTATTTAAAAACGATTCTAGTTGAATTAACTATTCAGGTTGAAGAGTTGGTTCTATATGTTGCCCCATTTACAGAAATATATCCTTATATTGATTGGAAATTTAAATTTAAGAATTTTAGAAGATTTATACTATCTTGAACTGGGAAAGGTTTTTTAAGTTAACTTTGGAAACCCAAAAACTACAGAAAAATACTCAGAATAAACAGGATTTATAGTACATATGACAGGTAAAGAGATTATATCCATTATATGTTAAGAGTGTTTAAAAGTTTAGTAGGAAAAATACAACAAAAGTGAGGAATACTCACATTAGAACTTCCACTGTAGAAAAATCTAACTGGAAATAAGGGAGGGCAAGGAGTAGTTAGTGCAGACAAAGGAAGAAGTATTTGTGCTGTTACAGAGTTGTGGTAAATATATGTTCACTTTGTAATTTTAGAAAAGGAATTAATCTTTAAAAAAGTTATAGGAATAGGTATACAAATGAACAGGAAGATTATAAATGGGTCATATGAGTGTCTAGGCGTGATCAGAAGTAGTTTGAGAATTAGAATGAATTCTTTTAATAGCATCATGAATAACTTTAGAAGGTACTTCAGTGAGTCAGTTAGTAAAATTGTGGCAGTTTTTCATTGTTCGAGGATATCTGGCAATTAAAAAGCATAATTATATGTAAGTAGACACATGTCAGTAGTAGTCTTTTGTTACTGCCCTAGAAATTTAATTGTTCTCTGCTCTTAAGCTTTCAGTATTAAATGCAGAAATTATTTAAGAGCAAACAAAATGACATTATTGCTGTTTCATAAAGGAAAGTATCAAACTGTGATCTCTATTTTTTTTTTCTTTCACAGCAAGAGGTGATGGAGAAGTATGAAATCTATAGAGACTCGGTTGACTGCCTGCCTTCCTGTCAGCAGGAGGTGCAGTTATATCAAAAGAAAATACAGGACCTGGCAGATAATAGGGAAAAATTAACCAGTATCTTAAAGGAGGTTTGTATTGTATTGAATTTTTATGTCTTTCTATGTAATTACTTACTATAGTTCTTTGGATTTGTTTTTACTTTTTGTTACTATTTTCCTAAAGAAAAACAGGATTATTCTACAGTATACTAGATGAGCCAATGAACGCTAGGGAATAGACACTTTTCTTTTTAAACTTAGTGATAACAAAACCAATTTTGGCCTTCAGATCCAATGAATAATAACTAACATAGCACATTGCCTTGTATGTTTTGGAAAACAGTAAGGACTGTAAAACTTGTTTTAACAGTTGGAAATGGTCTTACATGATCAGCAAGTATAAAATCCCAATTTAGTGCCTGACAGTGTACCTAAAATTAATGAAGAGATTTAAAGTTATGACAGATTCTACCTTATATAGTGACAGTTTTTCAGGGCACAACTTTAAAAATCCTTTTTCACTTTTGTATCATCTTTAACTTTGGCCATCCTCAGCATCACTAGTTACATTTGGTAAACTTTTTAGAGAAAATTAGGGATTTTCAGAAGATTAGATTACCAGTTATTCTCTCCTCATTACATAGGTGTCTTATCTGCCACCAGAAGTGACCAAAGAATGAGATCTGCTTTTGCTGCTGTGTTTTTTTATTCTTAGCATCTCTGTGCAGACCTTGGCCCTGTCCACCTTTTAGCTGATCTTGACCGGTCCCTCTGTTCTACCCCTGCTGACAGAATCGCATGATAAAACTTGTTCATGTTTTTTCAGTACCCCTGGTGTCTTTCTGTCATCTGCTTTGAACAGTCTGGATTTTTTCCTCAGTTTCAGAGGTTAAATAATAGTATCCCATTTCAAAACTGTATTTTATTATAGCCCAAACTTTCATTTTGTTTATAACTCTAATTAGCTGTATTGACTTTAAATACTTCTCATACAATTCAGAGCCTGAACTTAGAGGACCAAATTGAGAATGATGAGTCAGAACTGAAGAAATTGAAGACTGAAGAAAATTCATTCAAAAGACTGATGGTTGCGAAAAAGGAAAAACTTGCCACAGCACAGTTCAAGATAAATAAGAAGCACGAGGACATTAAGCAATACAAGCGAACAGTAATTGAGTACGAACTCATTTTGAACTTGGGTGTATTAAAAAGTAATTATGAAAAGTTAGTAATTTTTTCCCTCAGGATTTCTGAAGTACTATTCTCTCAAGAAGACATTCTACCTTTAGGTGATGAAAACACATGAGTTATAAAACCTACCATTTTCTGTCTATGTTTAGGGATATTTTACTTACTAAGCTTTTTTTTTTTTCCTTTTTTAGGTACCATAAGTTCAGTTTTTTTGTACAGTTTTTCCAAAGGGTTGTGATGCTGCTGCTTATTTCAGTGCAATTGAGAGAGAGTGGTCCAGAGTTGCAGTAGAATTAATCAATTGGTCTATCTTAATAGCATCTCTTTGGAGGAAAAGTTTTTTTTTTTTTTAATTCAAGAATCAATAATTTGCTAAAATTATGTTTTATTTTAGCCAATATGTTGTAGGGGGTTTCCATGGTAGAGTCTTCCCACTTCAGTACTACAAGTATGTTTCTAGAATATGTGCCATTGATGTGTCTGGGATGTCATTCCTTCAGTTCTGAAATGGGTATCAGAGTTTGTCTGTTTCCTTTACATACTGTGTGTTTTCTCATTGCTGAGACAAAATACCCAACACCTTTAAGGAAGGGCAGGTTTATTTAGCTCACAGTTTGTGGAGGTTTCAGTCCATAATCAGCTGGCACCAAGGCAGGGTGGCCTGGTACAAGGACAGTACTTTAAGGCGGCACAAGACAAAACCAGCAAGAGCAAAAAAATGACGGGTACCAGATTCTTTTCCTCCCTTATCTTGTAAGCAGACCTCACCCATGCCATCTCTGTGCCCTCCTCTTGCACAGGCTCAGGATGTTTACAAAGTGAGGACCCTAGCTCCCTGCTGAGTCACTTAAATTTCTAAACTTTTTATCACCATAACACATACCCTCATGCAGATGAAGAAAAAGCAAATCTTAAAGGTTTTGTATTATGAAATCACCTTGCAAAATAATTGTACTGAGTCATGTTCCCACCCACAGTACGTAAGTGTGCATAACTGAGAAAATATAATTTAAAAGCCTCCATTTTAAAGAAAAGCTCTTGGGTAAAAGAGTTCACTGGATGTCAGGATGTCATTATAGCACCATACTTTGGGGTTTTGATTCATTTCCTTTTATATCTTGAGAAAAGTTTTAGGTTTGTCAAACACACAGTGACACATGAATAACTTTGGAATCGAAATTAGAATTGTTTACCTTTCTAGATGCTTAGGAAGAATTTTGTTAGCTGTTTCTGTTTTCCTTTAGGGATTGCAATAAAGTTCAAGAAAAAAGAGGTGCTGTCTTTGAGAGAGTGACCACAATTAATGAAGAAATCAAGAAAATTAAATTTGGGATTCGGCAGCTGAAAGATGCCACCGAAAGGGAGAAACTGAAGTCGCAGGTGAGTATATGTTTGCAAGAAATTAATTTCAAGTAATGTCATGACTTTCGAAGGTAAGTCCTTTCACCTTCATTGTGAAGGTTTTATTGGGGTCCCTGGGTTAGAAATTGATTCCCATAGGTCTTTTGCTTTTATTTACATTTACAGTGCCTTTTGTGTTATCCTGTATGGTTTGCATGTTTATCTCCTGCGTTCCTTTATTTGCCTTTTTCCCTTGGCAGCATATAGCATAATGTCATTTTTTGCAGTAAAAGTAGTTGTTCTGTAAAGATTCTGAATTTATTAAGTAAATGGACTTGAATAGTGATTTTGAGTAATTCCTTTAAAACGTAACAGCATTTTTTCCCTGATAAAAGAATCTCAGAATTATTTCCTAGCAGCAATGTTAAATGAATTTGAATTGTTAACTGGAAAAGAAGAAGGAAGGAAGGAAGGAAGGAAGGAAAGAAAGAAAGAAAGAAAGAAAGAAAGAAAGAAAGAAAGAAACCTTAGAATGGTCCTTTGATGTTATGACATACTTACTATTTTTATTTTAATTACTTCATGTTACTATATTTAACTTTTGCATGCTTTCAGTATTTTTATTTTACTGCTTTCTAAATAATCTTGTTTAGTAAGAATAGACATCTTGCTATCGACATCTTTCAAAATGCCAGAATAATCCCAAGCATAAAGTATTTACCTATTTCTATCCTTTTAACTACCAGTGTCTCAATAGTCTATTCCTAATAGATTTATTACATCTCTACTGTCCCTTTTACTTTTGAGGTTCAACTTACATATTTCAGGGTTTTTCTGTTAGAACAATTGCCCAAATTACTTTGCCAAAAATCACTAAAAATAGCCATTTATTGTACAAAATCTCTTGGCCTCCTTTTTCTCATTGTTCTTTATCTTGCCTACATTAACACTCTGAATCAAGGTTTCTGAAACACTTCAGTGTCTGGTAACTGTTTAAATACTTGCCTGTCGTGATCTTCCCTCATCCATATCAAGTCTGCAGAGATCCTAGCACCATGGTAAAAAAGCCACACCTCATGATCCTCTGAGCTCTCCTAGACCACTCTCATCTCCCTGAGACAGTACATTGTTAGCAGTTGCACCTGTAATTAGGTATATACATAATGAATATGGTCTCAAGGCTATCTTAAAGGTAAGAAAGACAGGAATGGGGAAAGAGTTAGAAAAAGAAAAGTAAAAAATTAAAAAAGAAAAAAAGAAGGTTATGATTTCTCTTACTCTGTTCAGTATCCTGTCCTGCTTTTTTCGGTTCTTTTTCTATATTCAAACTACTTTTCTTTTTCTGCTTTGTAACTGAATTATATGTTTATTTCTAAATAAATGGGGTTGGGAAATTGAAAAATACTCAGTTATGTGCTTAGTTTTAAATGGGAATGGGATTAGAAAGACTTTAGGAATTCTTTAATCCTACTTCTTAATGAAATCAAACCAACAATTTTTTTGTTACCACAACATCTAGTTGCAGTTAATCCATTATTAATGCACATAACCAGTTACTAACCTCCTTTGACCCATGCCTATCTTACATTGCTATTTTGAGTGTGAATCACTATAATATTAAAAATTTCTTAGCAATCATGTGTTAAGCTTAGCATGTGATGTCAAACCATGCCTAGAAAGATCCCTTTGCATGTTGTATCTTGTACGTATTTGCAAGATTAAAAGGTCATCAACCACAGGGTGTTTCTTAAAACTGTCTCTGTATTAGAATTCAACAAGGCAGTTTCAAGTGACTAACCCTCCAACCAAATACATTGAATTACAGTGTGCGGCAGTAGAACCCATGGATTACTTTTAACATGGCTTTTTTTTCTTTTTTAATATCAGGAATCGAATTCAGAATCTTGTGATTGTCTGGCAAGCACTTGTGCTGCTGTAGCTCAGCCTTAGCATGGCTTTTGAGAACCACTGATAAGTTCTGCTTCAGTGATATAAAGCTCATAACTGTCCAAACTGTTCTACTAGGACAGCATTAGTTGCTGAAAGGTTCTCATTTTGAGTTTCATCTTCTCCTTGGAACAAATCTATACTCTCTTCTACATAACAGCTCCGCACACATTTGAAGCTAATGATCATGGGTCTGTTCAGTCTACTCGTATTTGGGTTAATTAGCTCAAGTTTTCCAGCCATCCTTTATAAAGCTTAATTTTCAGATTCATTACTATCTTGTTTCCTATCTTCTTTGTTTCCATTTTGTCATTATACCATTTAAAATGTAGAACCCAGTATTAAACACAGTCTTCCAAAATTAATGGTCTGATTTCTGTTAATGAAGCATAATATTGGGTTAGGTTTTTAGCCACAGCATCTTCCCTTTGACCCATGCCGAGTTTATGATCTATTAAAACAGCCCTGCCCACATCAGTTCTGCCAAGCCAAGGTTATACTTTAGGACAGAAAGCATATTTCATCTTCCATTATACTATTCTACTGTTTATTGTACTATCTGTAGAAAATAATAATATTTATTGATGAATTAATACATACCAGTGACATAAGTAGTTATACTGGCTGTAAACTCCATAGCTATTATATAGTCATAAGGTTCTCTGATCTGCAAACTGAGATAATTAGACCAACACTGCCCAATTGCACTTCCTGCATTCATGAGAATGTTTTTTTGTACTGCTTAACTGTAGCCACTAGACACATGTGGGCCCTTGAGCCCTTGACCAGTGTGAGGAACTATATTTTGAATTTCATTTAAATTTAAATAGCTACGTACAACTAGGTATTACCATATTAAACAGTGCAGAACTAGACTGTGTGTGTGCATATCAGAGCTGGAGCCCAAAATCTTATTCATACTGGGAAAATTCTCTACCAGTGATTTATACCCAAGTACTAGCCTTTAGCTTTTAAAATATTTACTTTAAGATTGTCACACTAAGACTTCATGAGAATTATTTTAACTGGTATTATACAAGTTCTACATGGATATAGAATTTAACTGGAAACTGTCGCATTTGTGAGGACTATGAGCTCAGACCACTAAACATTTCATGAAGATTGGCTTATGATTTCATATTTGCTTGCTTCTGTGGATGTGTCACTGGAATTGGGTGTTCCTGTTCCTTTCATTTTTTGCAGCTCTGTCTGCATGATTAGCTCCTCCTTGAGAGATTATTTGTTCTCAAGAGAAAAGTGCTCCTTTGGGTACATTGAAATAATTAGTTCATACATCTACACACTGTATGTCTTTATTTAGCCACACTTAGTTTTGATAGTTTCTTGCAAGTAGTTATCTTTCTACCAAATTTATTCATCTTTCTTTTGAGTATGAATAAACATACACCCCAATAAAAGTAGGAACTTAAATTGATCTGTAGCTGCTGACTGTGCTGATTTTTTTTTTTTTGGCATTCACACAAGCTAACAACTAATTTATTTTTCCTACATAAGTTAAGAAATAAAGCTTTCAAAAATTTTTTATTTATTTTCCTAATGGTTTATTTTCTATCATAGATGTCATTTGGTGATCGCTTAGGTCTTACAAATGTAAACACACTCTTTTATCTCTGTATTAGGATTTAATAACTACATTTGGATATCTGGAGAGTGTTTAGGATATACATGTACACAAATATATGGATACTCTATATAGGCTTAATCTGGAGTTATAAGTAGTAGCTCTCAAACTCTCATAGGTGGCAGAGGTACTAGAAATGGGTTTTTTTTTTTTTTTGGAACATTTTAAATTCATCCTAAATTGAATTATCTATGTAATGTACTCAAAATCAGGTAATATCTACACTAGAGTTTATATGAACTATAGAAAAACTGTAGGTTTAGGACAAATTTACTAGGAGATATGCTTAAAATTGAGAACATTGTACCAGTATACTGCTTTCCATGTCCCACTGGAAAGGGGTGGCTGTTTTATTTCACTAGTGAATATATTCCATAACTTTCTGGGATGCCACTATTTATTGTATCATGGCTTGAGAATTGTTTTGTATAAGGAAAATAATAAAAGGGTATTGCACATTACACTTGGTAAGTAAAAAACATACAGGATAATTTATTTCTTATTTTATTAAACCTATGAAATTCGCTATGGGCATTTAAGAGGTTCTTAGCATATTCCATACAGGTTTATATGAAAGTGTGTTATTGTTTGTAGAAGAACTACCTGATCTGCTTATTAAAATAACTCTAAAAATATTAATGTTTTTTGAGTCATATGGCCTATGTCTTGGTTACTTTTCTCTCACTGCTGAGACAAAATACTCAACACCCAAAATTAAGAGAGGTTTATTTAGCTCACAGTTTGTAGAGGTTTCAGTCCATAATCAGTTGGCTCCAAGGCAGGATAGCATGGCACAAAGGCAGTACTTCAAGGGGGGCATAAGACAGCGCAGCAACAAGAGCAAAAAGGGTAAAAGGGCAAAATGGGGTAGCAAGCCTCTTTCCCTCCCTTACATTGTAAGCAAGCTACCAGCTCCAAGGCAGGTGCAGCACTCACTCCACCAATCCTAGTACTAGACAATGAACCAATCACGAACTCTATATTCATCTGCCTTTGAAAGCCACCTGTGATTGCATGAGGCTTTGATGGGGCATCCAGACACAAACCATAACAGTCTTTCCCTGCCCCCTCGAAAGACTCATGCACATCCTTTATGTAAAAGACATTTAGTCCATCTGTAAGAATTGCCAAAGTCCTAACAGTTTCAGCATTGCTGGAAAGTCCAAATACAAAGTCTCCTCTGAGATTTAAGATAAACTCTTAAAACCGCTGTATAAATGAAAACAAAGTTAAACATTTCCAACATTCACTGGCATAATATAAACATTTTCATTCTAAAAACTACAAACAGGAGGATATAAAGGATTAGGACAAGAGCTAGTCCAGACTCTAAACATTAAGTCCTGCAGTTCCATGTGCAGCATCTGAAGCAATCTGTGGCAAATTGTGAGCTCCAAAAGGCTTGTGCGACCAGCCTTATGGCACTTCCAGTGGTTGTAGCTCTCCTGGTTTTTCTCTTTGGCTGGTTTTGTTCCCTCCTTCCAGGTTTCCTTAGATGATCCACACACCTGACTTTTCCAAACTTCTGGGTTCTCCATTGCACGTTTGATGTCACACTCACAGTGTCACACCCTGCTGTCTCAGGGGCACACTATTTGGCCTCCAAGGCCTTCTGAAATTGGAGTAGAAGCTGCCTTAACCTCAGAAATCTTGCATGGACTCAAAACCAGCGCCATGTGGATAATGATATGGTTCGCTGCCAGTCGAAGCAGTAGCCAGGCTTTCCTCTCTTGGCTATAAGGGTTGAGTGCCTGGATCATTGAGCACTCTGAATCTGATTGTGAGAAACAAATTCTTTATGCTCCTGCCTTTCTGGGACATAGGTTGCCACCATTTTGGAACATGATGTTCTGTGGCTTTCTCCTCAAAGCAAAGTCTTTCACTTTCACAGTTTTGAGGTTACAAAGGATACAGACTTGCTTTTTGTGATGCCTACAGGCCATCTTTCCCATTCTCCTGTGCCTTACAGCAGAGGAGATCTCCTCAGCTCTATCTTTACAGTCCATAGCCTTACTGGAGCGTCCGTTCTGGCCAAACTAATAGTGTTTTAAATCAGCCTACTGGGCTCTTTGCTCTTGATTAAAAACATAAATCTGGCTAAAAGACCCCAACAATAACCATGCCACATCCTCAACTTTTGACTGCCTTGAAATTTCTTCTGCCAGATTAATTAGTCTGCCACCTGTAACCTCAGTCTCAGGCAAAGGCTGTGGACAGGAGGCAAACTTTTTGCCATAACACACATTGTCTGGAGTCTAACAACCAGTGTAATCCTTCCCAGCAGAAGTCTTCCAAACCTGGTTTTTACTGTCAGGGTTTCTATCATGTTTCTGGTCTTCTGAGCTCTGACCAGAATCTCCCATACAGAACAGCCTATGGTGTTCCAGCTCTGCTCTTTCAGGCATTGTCTCCAAGCCTTTCCAAGTTCCTCTGACAAGCCATTCCCAAGGACTGTTGAACTGCATGGTCAGGTACAGTTACAGCAATGACCTCACTTCTCCTTTACCAAATTGTCTTGGTTATGTTTCTCTCATTGCTATGACAAAATACCCAACACCCAAAACAAAGGAAGTACAAGTTCATTTAGCTTATAGTTTGTGGAGGTTTTAGTCCATAATTAGCTGGCTCCAAGGCAGGGTAGTGTGGCACACAGGCAATACTTCAAGGTGGCATAAGACAGCGAAACAATGAGCAAAAGAGGGCAAAGGGGGACGCAAACTCTTTCCCTCCCTTACATTGTATGCAAGCTACCTGCTCCAGGCCAGGTAGAGCACTCACACTGCCAATCCCAGCATTGGACAGTGAACCAAGCAGACTCTAGATTCAGTTGTCTTTGGAAGACCCCCATGACTACATGAGGCTTTGGGGGGGACATCCAGGCACAAACTATAACAGACTATTTATTAAATGTATTTATGTATCTTTTAAATGATGACTTGGATCAATTACAGAGGTTTCCACAATAAACTAGATAATTTCCTTGCTTTACATGGAAAGATCCATAGAAAACTTCCTTCATGATTATTACAAGTATTTATTGTTAATTTCTTGGAATGTGGGCATTGTCACATTTTTGCTTTGTTTTCTTTTAAGTATCTTTTGATACTTTTTGATGGGTTCATACAATTTATGAATGAATATTTAATAAAACTAAACATACCTGAAGGTATGTGTGTCTGAGTTTGAGCTTTAAAATACTGTTAATAAATTTGACTGAAACTATTGGAATTCTTGTAATTCATTTCTAAACTAGGCTGTCACATGGAATAATTCTTATTGTATTTCATTTTCCATTTAGGAAATATTTCTAAGCTTGAAAACTGCTGTAGAGAAATACCACGAAGGCATTGAAAAGGCCGTGGAGGAGTGTTATGCTCAGATAGATGAAAAAGCAGCTGAACTGAAGAAGAGAATGTTCACAGTGTCAGCCTCTCAACATAATTTCATGTCACCTTGTAAATAGCTTGCCATTCTCTTAATTTTTGTTTGGGTAGGGAATAGTTAATATTGGGTCAGACTTTTTATAGACTTATAAGTGACCATTTCATCAGATGTGTATTCAATGTAATTTTTTTAAAAAAATGTATAGTTAAAATAGTTGCACAGCTATTTGTTGTAAAACAAATTTGTTTTACACAGCTATTTAGAGTAAAACAAAAATAGTTACCTTTAAATCAATATTGTTTTTCTGTTATTATCATGGCTGTTGTTACTTTATTGACATGCAGAACTGTAGCAGTATTGAGCCTTGGCCGTACCCTAAGTTTTGTAGTTGGACACTCATTTGATTCTCTTAAGCAGATCTAGGTAGATATTCTAGTATTTGTGCTGCCAAAGTGAGCACAAGGTAGATATTCATATTACTACTTTACAAAGTAACTATGAAGCTCTGCAAAAAAACTGGGCCAAACTTTTTACCTATGCTCTACACTATACTGAAATCAGACAAGTTTCCATTATACCACACTAGGTAATGTAATTAGTTAAAAGAGAAAGTCTGAGTGTGGTAGTCAGTTTCTTCATTGATGCCATTGGCCTTTTTATGAGGAAAATGAGCTAAAACATGTAGTTGTTAGCACAGTGCCTGACACATGGTAGACACTCAATACCTATTAATATTTAGCATCACGGGTGTTTGGCAGAGGTATAAACTGTTGTCACAGGTCACATTAGAGGATGAAAGGAATAGCAAAAATGAGTAGTCAGAGAGGAACAGATAGGAATGTGTACTTGAGCTTTCTGCTCTGACCCTTCCTTGCATATCTTTAGTCATGAATGTTAAGCCCATAGACAGATTTGCCTGTGAGACTAGATGACAGGTGTAGCATGACTAAATCTCTCATTTAAGACATTTTAACTCCCTGGACCTATCTCCATCAGTACTCAGTGCTTTTTTTTTTTTTTCCCCACAGCCAAATTTCTGAAAACCTATTCTATCCTTGGGAATCTGTCTATCATGGTATCACGGCTTTGATCCATGGCTACATGTTCATCTTTATCTTCCTTAAATTCTACTTGTCTATTTAATGCTTTTTTCCCCCACTCTATCTCAGGAACACCATTCTTGGTTGTCACAATTCAGTATTTGTTCCTTTAAATTCATTTTCCCAGAGAACTTTGTTCTGTTACCCCTTAAATGTTTGTTTTCTAGGCTGCTTCTCTTGGTGTTCATCCCAACCTCTGTGCGCCTTTTGGGAAACTTACTGATGCCACTGGATTCAGTTGGGAATTAAATTTCCAATAACTGTTAGTAAATTTGCATACATTTTATTACATTTATGTCTCTTGATTTTCAGATTTGTGTATCCAGTAACTAGGTGTTTTTAACCTTTTGGCATTTCAATGAAGCCAAGTGACCTCTCAGAATAATATGTTTCATGAATGAAATAAAATATAGGATCATAAGAGAAAATAGTTAAAATCAGACATGATGATCAGATATTAAAGAACATTGTGATGAGTTAGTATCAGTGACTACACTTTTGCTCAAGTTGGAAAAGGCACTCATCCACCCTTTTATGCCATTCACACCTGACTGCCTTGTGTCCTTTTGATTTGGTTATCAGAAATTACAGGTGAATGTACCCAAGTATCACTCTCACATTTCTTTTACTCATGTTTCAATTTATATTCTCATCATTTCTCATTTGATAATGCTTGTAATATTCTTAGTGGGTTTTCAGTCTCCAACACACTTCTACATAGGCATGTGAGTATATAATCTAACATGAAATTAAACTGTTAGTGATCTGTGCAGTCTTCTGGCTTCTCAAACTGTTCTCACAGTGAACTCACAGGAACCATGGAATGTTGTAAATTTGCCATAAAAACAGTAATATTCAATAAGACACCATGTAAATTACTAGTTCAACCTGGTTCACTGTTGTACTGTGGTATATCCCTTCAATGATACCCATGAAACTGGGTTTTTGGGTTTTTTTTTCTCTAAGTCTGAAAATCATGGAACAGGAAACAAAGGTTACAATGTTTAATCAGATTGTAAGGATTGAAAAATTGTATAGTTTGCCCAATAGGCACAGAATTAGTAATTAAGAATAAAATAAAAGTATTATTTCAGTTTCTACTCTTTGTTTTGTTTATGCAGTACTGGTGACTGGACCCTGGGCCTTTGCACCTAGCTATATCCTCAACCCCTCTTGTCCTTTTTAAATTTTGAAACAAAATCTCCCTAAGTTGCCCAGGTCAGCCTCAAACTTACAATCTTCCTACGTCAAGCTCCCAGAGTCCAAATATTACAGGTGTGAACCTGGCAGCTATGATACATACATCATTAGGACATAAATGCTATAAAGGCATTTGGACTTCACTGCTTAATAAAAAGTATTGCTAAGTTAAGTATTTTTTTTTCCCTTAGGACCTTTCACTTACAGGATAAAGTGAGCATGCATAAATTTCATGCTCTTTCATAATCTAGACTCTTTTGCCTTTTCTCTCAGTGACTTCGCAGGCAATACTGAGCAACTTTTAGTTTCCACACCACGTCACCCTTTTGTTTTTTCCCTTTCATTTATAGTTTTCCTTTGTTCAACTACAAAATACTCATTCTTCAAGCCTCCATCAAAATTCAGTTGTACATTTTTAATTCAATGTTTTCCTTTTTTAGTATTTTCATTTTAAGTGTTCATCATCATATTGTACTATTTATATGTTTTTTCTACCTTTTACGCTTTGCATTTCTTGATGCCGGTGCCTGTGTGTTTTACTATTTCTAGTCAAGAATAGTATCACACACCTGCTAGTTACATAAATATGTACTTAGGGAGCAGCCATTGTTCTCTTCCATGGCTAATACAGCCACTGAAGTCAGGCTTATCTTTTATTGTTTGTTGTCATGCTAGAGATTGTACCCAGGGCCTGCACATGCTAGTACTCTGTTACTGTACTACAACCCCAGCTCCAACAGTCAGATATATTTTAACCTAGCAAAAAACACTTTTATGCATTTTCTCACACCAAATGTCTGTATAATATTCTGGTAGCTTGATACATTATCTATTTTTGCCCCCAGTTTAAAAACTATACAAAAAGCCCTTGATTAAGTGATTTGAAACTATGTTGGAAGTTTTGAAGTACTAATTATAAAACTTAGTTTCTTTTCTCGAAGCATCCTTAAAAATGACGGTTAAGTAACCTCTAAAAGTTTCTTAATATGGGGAAATTAATGCCTATGTTAGAAGAAGCACATGACATCAGGAGTATGCGAAGGAAATGCTGTGCAGATACAGACTTTAGTTATCTTTTATGAGTTCAGCTACTTAGCTATATGTAGAGCAAATATTTAATTTCAAGTTCAACTGACATATTTCAAAAAGCTAATCCATTTTATGACAAAGAAAGGGAAATTGAAATATGCCCCTCGCAGGCTAAAGTTAATACATCTGATTTTAGTTTAAAGGGATGTTTCCTATTTTTAGTAAGACCAGAAAAGTTTTATATGAAATTCTATTTCAAATTCAGGCCCTGCCACCTATTTCAATTAAGTCTGGTCTCCCTGTGATTGAAATATGCTCCTCATCTTTCTATCCATATTGCCACCAGGGGGCATAACACAAACTTGCATAACCGTTGCTAAAATAGCTATAGATTTTAGTTTCAAATGTAAAAGGAAAATTTAAAGTGATAGCAACAATTCAAAAAAAAAATCTCAGAACTGAAATAATTTAGAGACAATCTGTTTAGAGTTGAAATATATTCCAGGTAATATCTTAAAATTATTTAAAAATTTTTTTTCTTATTACTTGTGCAGTCTGCAGTACATAATGATTACCTTCACCTGAGGATTGGTTCATGTACATAGCAAATCCTAATTCTTTTAACTTTTCCTTCTCTCGCTCCCTCTTCTTTCCATCTCTTGGTCCCCTTTGCATTTGCTAAAGATCTGTCTCTGTGGTACCTATTGTCTAGCTTTTATTTGGCTCTTTATTTATACTTTGGGTTTGTCATATAAGAGAAACCATGTGATATTAAAGCAAATGTGTCTGACTTATGTCCCTTAACATTGTCTTAAAGTGTACTGTTGTCCTATAAATAACTCAAAGTATGACTTCAAGGTTTTAATTGTGACCCTTTTCAAATTTATCAAAACATTCCCTTGGTAATTGGTTCAGGATTTCTAACCCAGATTCTTAAAACAGATTTCTTGACAGAAGAATTTGAGATACTGTACAGTGAACAAGTCACTTCTAAAAGACCACTTGGCATTGATATCTTAGTGTGATGTTCTTGTTTTCTGATGACACTGCAAATCTTTACCACCACTAACCTCTTCAAATCCATTATGACTTCTACAACACAGATATTCCTCAATTTCTTGGTCATCTTTCCATACTGTTCCACAAATCTTCGATATTAACTCATTTCAGGATAAGATCTGTAGGGCAATATTTTGAGAGAATATAATTCAGTACAGTAGTTATAAAGGTAGTGTGTAAAATTTGCCTGGAGTTCTTGAACATACCACAGTCCCCAGATACTTGATTGGGTAGGTTTTTGGGGTCCTATCTTTGAATCATACATACTTCTTAATGATTCCAATAGCAGTAACTCTTGGGGATCACTTCTGTGTGATTAGAGGAAAAAAGATTAGAAAAAACTTCTGTGTGATTAGAAATAGAAACTAAAATGACTCTTCATCCCTTTCTGTAAAATGGAAATAACAGATGTATCTGAAAAATATAAGGACAGAGGTGAAACAGCATCAAATGGGTAATAATCAAATAGTAACTGGTTCTATGATAGATGAAACTTACAGTTTGCAGGGCAGCTTGTTTGATAATCTTTATATTTTCTGCAATTTACCACAGTCTCAGTGCCTAGTGAAAAATGAATGTGTGCTGAATTAAAGAACCTAAGCTTCATGACTCAAATGAACATAAGATCCTAAAGCCAAAAGTTTAGAAGGAAAGAAATCAGCTTGGCATCTATAGTACAAAGAACAAAGACGAAGGTTTTATCCTGCCAGGGAGAAATAAAAGCAGGTATGCTCATAGAAAAGGTGCAAACCTTCCGTGGGTCCACAGGGTGTCACTGCTGGCTCCTCTTTCCTGGTTAAGCATAGCTGTATGAACTGCAAAGCATCAGAAGCAGGATTTTCAAATTTTGGGGTTCACCAGAAATAGTTGGAGGATTAAATCAGATTATTGCCGTAGCCTTTCTAGTTCAACTGGCCTGGGGCAGCTTTCTAAAACTTGGACTTCAATCAAGTTCCTTAGGTGAAGCCAATGTTCCTGGTTCAGGGGTCACATTTAGAGAACCTCTGTGTTAGAGAAACATGCCCACAACTGGGATTGTGTTTCTCATGACTCTATAGCAACGTTTCCCTAAATTGTGCTTAAATTTGATGTGCTTGTTTAATGTGCTTACAAGTCACCAGGAAGAAGTCTTGTTAAAGTGGATGGTTAAGTAAGTCTGAGGCCTCAGAGCCTGCATTTCTAAACCCTCCTTGGTGATACTGATACTGTTAGGCCACAGACCGTACTGAGTACATAGGGGCCATAGGTGTCCCAGCCCCTCATCCCTGGTTTTTCCTTCAATCACCAAATTCTTTGCCCTTCAAGATTGAGATGATAGCGGGGAAGGTTGGAACAGCACCCAGCACATAGGAAGTGCTAGCAATTATGGTGTGAGGGATGTAGTGCAGTGGTTAAGAACATGAGGTTTAAGGAAAGAAAAATTCGAAGAGATGTGCGATTTGGAGGGATACACACAGTGAGCTTCAGCGGGGGCACAACACAGAGTGGCACAGTCTCTGGGTTCCTCACTTTCAATTTGAGGCATTTAGTAGTTTTTTTTTATTGCACACGATTAATAGGATTAGACTACATAATAAATATAAATCACCTGACACTCTTATTATCACTATCAAAATTTAAGAAACAGGTGACAAAAATGTCTGCAGCAGGTATGATGTAAGCGAATGCATCATGGGGAAGAAATAAAATCTACCCTGAAAATCCTTCTGTATAATGCTCATGATTCTGATCTACCCTCCAGACTATCATTTATTGCTCAAAGAAGTATCTCTAGGCACAGTAAAAAAGACTCAGAAAATACTGAGATGCTTAAAGTCATGTTTAAGACTAGATTTGTAATATTATCTTTTCAAAAGTCCTTAGAAAGCAGTTGCATTTTATCAGGGAGGGCAAATTTATCCTTATATAAACAGAGCAAATGTTTATATCAGTGCTTTTTCAAGCCAGAGCCCCTAATTTATTTTGAATCTATAGGACTTGGTACATAATAGAAACAAAACATTTGGTGAACAAATGAAATCTTTCCACATTCAAAGAGCAGATGGGCTGTCCCATATTAGTTTCTCCTATGTTTCATAGAAGGGTTCCTTTATTTCTACCATTGTTGCCACTGAATATTACATGTTTCAGGAAATCTTACAGTTCAGAACAAACCAGGATAGTTACTCTATTGATATTTACTGTACATAAACCTCCTTTTAGCCTATCTTTTCTTAATCTGTGTCTGTGCTTTTCACTTTTGAGGACTTAGACTCCTTAATAACTCAATGAACATTTACTAAGAGTCCAATATACACAGAAGACAAGGTAAAAAATACAATTCCTGCCCTTAAAAAGTATCCCTAGACACTATTAACTTCCAAAGACTCTCTTCATCCAGATAGTATTAGTCTCCCTTTCTGCCCAAATCCTTGTATTAGTTATTCGTTGTGTAACTAATTGCTCTAATTTTTAGCAGCATGAAATAATGTATTATTGTACACAATTGCTGATGGTCAAGGCATCTAGGAGCAGTTTAGCAACATGCTCCTGGCTGAGGGACTTTCTTAAGATTGCAGTCAATCTGTCTGGCAAGGCTGCAGGTAACAGAAAGCTTGATTAGGGCTACAGGAGATGTTTCCAAGACAGTTCAATCAAATGACTTTTGGCAAGAACACTCAGTTCCTGTTACTATCAGGAAGTCTTACTTCCTCGCTACACAGGCTGTATTGAGATGCTTGATGTGGCAGCTCGCTTCTCCTAAAGGGATAGGAGAGATAGATAAAAGATGATTGATAGATAGATATAGATAGATAGATGATAGATAGATAGATAGATAGAGATGAGACCGAGATGGATACCATCATATCTTTATAACCTAAGCTTCAAAATAATATACCAACACTTCTACAGTGCTTTACTGATCAAATAGACCAACATGGGAGGGGGCTGCACAATGGTATGAAAACTGTGTCAATCCATTTTTCACTGATATAACAAAATATCTGAAGTTTGATACCATATAAATAAGAGAAGTTCATTTAACTCAGTTCTAGGGATTCAGGAGCGTGGCCCCAGAGTTTGCTTGACTTGAGCGAAAGCTCCTGGTTGGTGGTATCACAGTGGTGTGAGCATATACAGAAGCTACAGGAAGAGATAGGAAATGAGGGTGTGAGCAAGAACCTGTCTTTCTCTGTGTAATAACTCTCATGGAAACTAATTAGGATTCCATGAGAATTATAAGGTGATGCCTCCAGTGATGTCATCTTCCGCCAGCCCTTTCCTCTTAAAGTTTCCACATCCTCAACATTGCCACCCTAAGCTTCCAGCCCACCAACCCTTGGGGGACTCATTCAAACTACCTAAACCATAGCAAGTGTAAAGAGACAAGGCTTTTTGTCAGCCATGCATGGGACTGGTCACTGCACTTCCAATCCTGTTTTGGAGATTCAGAATTCCATATCTTCACCGACTGCATGAAGGAAGTGTTTAAGGGGAAATTAAGTTATCGTTTCTTTGATTGGTCTGTTCATAACTGCTATGAGACACTAGTGTATTTATTTATTTATTTATTCTTCCTTGGAACATTATACACATCTAATGTGATCACCACATGACTCGATAGATGAGAAGTCATTATCTCCTGTGAAACAGATGGAGAACTTTGGCTCAGAGAGGTTCTTAATGGCAACCAGTTGATCCACTTGCCCAAAAATCTAAAATGACTGCCAAGGTCCTCATTAGTCTCACCTACTTCACTGTGATTCAAACTCTCTTTAAACCGGACTATATAATCTTAATCAGAGTTCTCTCCTGCATACATTAGGACAATAGTATGAGTTGCCTCCAAGTAGTGTTTTAACTTCTTTCAACTTTCAGTAAAAGTGAACTGACATTTATTAGCTATGTTTCTAGAATTTAAAGGCTCACAACCTATTACAACCCAAGTGCAATTCCAGAGACTTACATATGAAAACTTTGAGGAGCCCAATTTGGCCCCTTAGCTCTAATTCCTACATAAAAAGAAGATGTGTATCTTTGCCCACTCTTATGTCCACTGTAGAAGTCTGGGATTACCACCATTCTACTTGCCCCAAGGGTTTGGTTCACTGAATTTTTTTTTTTAATTTCTAGACCACAGGACCAATCTATTAGACATCAGTTCAATGATTTAACAACCAAAGATTATGTCCACCATAGTAGGATTTTCTCCCAAAGCTAGCTACAGAATAAAGTAGCCCCTCCAAAGTAATCCTGTTTCTATCAAGCTTGCAGGGGACAGATCACTTCAAAATGTTCAAAATAAACCACCTACCTAGGAAGTCAGGTCCCGTTGCTGTTGTGGATGAGAACCAGGAATCACAGTCCATGAATATAAGCATTCATGGTTAAGATTTTCTTAATTCTCCCAGCTAAAATAATTCCATGCTTTTTATTTTCCCCAAGATCTCAATTTTTCTCTGGTTAAAAGTAAATTTCTAAGGAATTTAAAACATGGAACATGGAGTCCCAGCCCAGAAATCTCTATGCAACGTATATGAGGGCTGCACTTGAATTGATTACCAAACCACAGTAACCCCCATCATTTCCAGGGTAACAAACTATAACGTACTTAATTTCATCTTAGTTACTTAAATCTTATCATTCTAGAAATAAATATTCAGAAAACCAAGCAGAATTGCTTGTTTTTTAAAATGTGGTTGAAACATTTAATAATATGTATGTTGATTAAACTTGAACACATTTCTACTTTCTTTTAGGAAAGCGATTATATTTTAGAAATATACAAGGCTTCCATATTGTGAATAATGATGAATATTCACATACTTTTATTATGTGGCTTAGATAACATTAGCAATACAAATGAAGCCTTATATACAGACTTTTATGATTACTGCTCTCTGGTAAGCATTATATTGATCCTGAAATTTACTTCTATGAATTTCTTTATCATTTTATTGAGTATGTGAAGTAACTCTTGCCATATATAACATGGTTCACATGTTTTAAACTTTGAATGATTGCATTTTTATATATTCTACAACTTATTATTTGGCTCAATGGCAGCAACTTACAAGGGAGGGCTCTGTTTTGTTGCCTGCTACTGTGATCTACAGCCTCTAGAAGAGTCCCTGACACACAAAAGCACTCACACATTCCTTGAACCAGCATTGTATTTATGACCTATTTCCATATTTAGATATGTATCTCTTTAAAATTTTTATTTCTGTATAGTAATTATATATTTCTGTTGAAAAGTATTTAAGTTGGTTTCTATTTATTTATCTTTGCTATTATAAATATGCTATGCACTATAAAAATTTTTAAATGCTTTTTTATGTATACTTGGTGAAAATCCTCTAGGATATATACCAAAGCATTCATTGAAGGTGTCTTCAGACTGGCTTGCCATTTTACATTAGGGCCTGCAGCATTTGTTTGTCCCAGTTACTTTATATATTTGGTATCATTTGGGATTATGAGGCTACTTAATATTTGTCAATGTGATGGATATGAAATGATATTGCACTGTAGTTTGCATTTTTACTTTCTCCTGACTAGTGAGGATAAGCATATTTTCATATGTTTATTGGCCGTTCATATTTCTTCTTTGTTCAATCATCTCTTCATGTTTTCTGTTCATTCTTCCTACTTGGTTACTTATTTTTTCTTTATCGCTTTCCAAAATACATTTTTAAAAAATGTTAGATATTATTTTTTGTCAGTTGTATCCTTTGCAAACATTTTCTATTGTGTGAAATTTCGCTTTTTTTCTCAATACTTTTTTAAAACTTTTGCTTAAGTTCTTAACCCTGCAATTCAGCTTTAATCCATATAATCTATTACTAAAGATGTAATACACTGGATTGTGAGTTCTTTGAAGGCAAACTATTTATACCATGTGGTACTTATGAGACTCCAATACACCCTTTTTAAATTTTATTTTGTATGTTTAAATTTTATTTTTGTGGGCTGAGGATTTAGCTCAGTGGTATAAGCGCCTGCCTTACAAGCATGCGGTCGTGAGTTCAATCCCTGGTACCGATTAAAAAAAAATAAAATTATTTTTGTATGTTTATAGCTCTTTTTCCAAGACAAAGCTAAAAGGGGCTACTAGAGGCTACTTAGTATATAGGTAGGTAAACCACTGCCCATGGATCAAGCCAATCCACTACCTGTTTTATAAATAAAGTTTTATTGGCAGATAGCCACACTCATTTGATTATGCTTCGCCTCTGACTGTTAATCATACTAAAACGACAGAATAAGAAACATATGGTCCCCAAATTCAAAAATAACTACTAGTTGGCCTTTTACAAAAGAAATTTTTGATCCCTGGGATAGTAGATAAGGATGAACCTGCCTGCTACAGTCACATGTTTGCAGCTTTGGAAAACAAGAAAAAGCATCTAACCTCTCTTCTACAATTTTTAAAATCATCTTAACATTTATCACTTTATTTTGCAACTACACAGCTAATCCTATCTTTTAAAAAATGATTAATAACATATAATGTTTAAACATAATGTGAATGAATGTAGGCCCTAAATAATGCCACCAGTCCCTAAATACTGTCATAATTCCATGTCTTATTCATCTTGGTACACATACAAAAATAGATCTATTTCATAGGAATTTCTACCAAGAAATGCCTCCTGGATTACCAATTATTTAAAGACAGGTAGAAAGACAGATTGAATTCCTCTGTCACAGAACCCTCTCATCCTCACGCAGCGTTCTGCTCACTAAGATCACCCATATGTGTTGGCTGATGATGGCTGATCTTATAGTGCATTATTTACCTGGTTGCATTTTATAAGAAATAATTGGGGCAGACAGAGAGGAACTAGAGGGGGGACCAGGGTGTCGGAGGCAAGGGAATAGAAGGGATCCAGGAGGAAAAATGGCCCTCAAAGCAGTTGCTAACCTAACTTCGGGGCTTGCTGAAAAACTGTTTGCAAACTTTGCAGCCTTTGACATTTTTGCAATTTTTGCCATGTTTCTACTGCTGTTACAATACCACAGACAAGAAACCCTCAAATCTTGCTCTGTTCTGGAATAATGAGATTGGAAAGAAAAGATCTTTTTCATCTTTTTAGCATTAAAAAAAAAAAAAACTAGTCAAAGCCCAGCAGTTCGACAAATATTATTCATGTCGTGGGCGAGAAAAAAAGGAGACTTTTGAATTAAAAAAAAAAAAATGGAAAAGACGAACACAAGAGGCATTGTTTGCATATCAGAAAAATTAATCTACATAGGAAAGTGTAAGAGCCTGCAATTCAGAAAGCAAAGAATTAGGACAGCCCAGCTGAGAATAATTTTCTAGCCAGTTAATTTAATTGCATAAATCATTCCTTTGTTAGCAATAAAGAGATATAATTAAAATGAGATTGCCTCTAGTTTCTATTCTCTGGAAACTAAAGGAATTGATTTTGGGCAAAGCATTCTTCCAAATACCAGATCGGCAAATTACATTTACCTTTTTAGGAAAGCTAAATTATTTTGCCGTAATATCATGGTGAGTTTAATTAATTATAGATCTACCATATGATCTTAAAGAAATAATTTATTTAATGTCCTTAGAACAGAAGTTTGCAATCAAGTGTGTATCCCTTTGGTAGATGGTATGCAGATTTTTCACAAACAGGTCAGAAGTTTAACAGGCAGCTGTCAGGAGGAATTTCAGGCAGTATAATGATTGTTTGGGGTTTGGGTTAGCTGTCCTTGTTTAAAATAAAAAACGCCACCACTTAGTATTGCATAATTTAACTGAACTCATTTGGATTGGTTTTATTCTAAAATTGCTACTGGTAATTATTTGCTGTCTCTGAACCTTTGGGATTTGAAGAGCCTATAATTGTCTATTAAATAGGGGGAAATCAGATCAAAGAGGAATGCAGAAAGTCTCCTACTATAAAACACAGGTCTGCAGATCAGTCAATTGAATGTCAGTGAGAATTGCAAGCTGTGACAGAGAAGAGGCTCATTTTTATGGTAATGAAGTTGAATTTTAAAAAATGTACTAAATTCCCTTGCTTGCTCCAGATTTTTGAAGTTCATTGGCATTACTTGGCAACAGGGATTTGTACAGTGGTAGGAGGGATCAAACAGCCCCCCAGAAGGCCTGGGCACCAGAAAAACATACCCCCACACACGAAGCCTACATTTCTTCTCTCATGTCTGGGCCTCAGAGGGAAGTGACCCTCCTCCCATTTCATGGATGTGATTGTGAAATGCTCAGATTCATTTTCATGCTAGATAAAATGTTTGGTTTGGGTGAACTTTACATGTTTTGATCTCTTAGAACACAAAGTACATACCACCATTTATCTGTGAGAAGACAGCTAGAAGATACCATAAGTATGGGACTCAGGAGAAATTAAATGTTTCCTGCTCAGTGGTCTCCTACCCCAGGAGCTGGGCAACGAGGGGAGACACTTTGTCATTCCAACTCACTCCCTAGGAAGAACAGATGTACCTGAACTTCTACTACTAAAAAGTCCATGGAAGATTCTATCCCTGCTTCTGCAGAAATTGTCATGGGTACTGCTAGAGCAGAGTCCAGACTTTAAATCCCAAATGTCTTGTAGATTTTTCACCTAATGCTACTACATGCACTGTCACATGCTTTCCCTTGTCTTAGCTGCCTGACCCTGCAACAGTTCGGTCCCCCATTAAACTTACTGATCTGGGAAAAGCTGGTGTCCCTCCTTTCCTATAGCTAACCCGTGGAACAAAGAACACTGATTCAATGAGGCTATTAGTGGATAAAGAAAATCTGAAAATTCTGATAAGGTTAACTAGCAAGTAATCTGACTTACTTGGAAAATCTAGAATGAAAAATTGAATATTAGTGAAATTAATGAGGCTTCAGCCAGGTGTTTTAAAGATTTAAATAATTTTACATAGTTAGAATTAGAAATAGCTCATTATCCCAGAGTATTTTAACTCTTGTCACCTGATTCTAGAAACACCCTGCTAATTAATACCAATCTTAACATTTTAGATCCTGTTTTTACATATTGTTTTTCTTCTTGTTTTAGAAATCCATATCAGTAAAATGAGAATTGTGAACTTGCTCTATCAATAATAAGGTTTTGCTCCAATTTATAGTCCTAAATTTATTCGTGGGTGGTACAAATTATGCCATAATTAATTACATGAATCCCAAGGTGCAAAGTTCACTGTACGTCCTGTCCTGAATATATATATCAATACTATCTGATGCAACAGGAATATTTAGGAGGTCCTGGGGCATTGTCTGAATATTTGGTCTGCTTCTGAAACATCATGGCATAAAGAGCCTTAGATGCCATTAGCTTAGATTATGGGAATTTTTGAGCCAGAGAAGCTTAGTGTTAAGGACATCAGCAGGTCTAAGTGTAGTCTGTCTTTCCTACCTTAGAGTTAAGGTCCTATTTAGTTTCCTTACCTGGGACAGGTGGTTTTGAGTTGATATTTAATTAAATTATTTTGTATAAATATATAAAGTTGTCATTACTGCTGACAGATAGGCTCAAAATACCCATTGGCACACAAGTATTTTGTGAAACCTAGAGAGTTTTAAGTTCTTTATCCTTGGTAAATACTGATAAAGGTTAATATGATGGCTAAGCTTAATTGTGAACCTGATAGACTTGGGCACTTTCTAGGAGATTAGTGAAGCACACTTCTGGATGTGTTTGAGTGGATCATGAAATTGGGTCCCCTGGTCCTTTCCTCTCTGATTCTCTTTCCCTGTGCTCTGCTTCCCTGCTACCATGCACTAACCAGATTTGTTCCGCCATGCCCTTCCCACTGTGATGTTTGTGCCATGGAGTCAGGTGAACAAGGAATTCTCTGAAGCCATGAGCCAATTAAGCAAATTAAAGTAAGCCGATTAAACTTCTCAATTAAGTAACTGGTGTTGGGCATTTTGTTCTAGCAATGGAAAAGCTGACCAATATAGTGAATTACTTGAAACTGTTTGTAAACTACGGTGAGAAATTTCACTTAAATCTTGAGTCTTCATTTCCTTTCCATACTGTTGTAGACTATTACCATAACCCTCTTCTATGTTTCCACAGCATCATTATCTATCGTCATGTATTGCAGTGTTTTATTACTTTCCCTCCTGTATCAATAATTCATTCATCAGCTGTGAGTGTCTTGGGCTCAGGAATAAAAGCTTATTCAGTGTCTGATCTTTAAAATCCAGCACAATACCTGCCACAGAGATGCTCAATTACTGACTTTTTATTATTAGTAACCAACACAAAGGGAAAACTCCCCACATACTTGTCCTCCCAGGTGTCTTTCTCATTCTTGGCTTCCTAAGCACAGTTCTTGTCAAAAAGTATGTCTAATGCATTATGCCTTGCCTAACAGAAGACATTTTGCATGCTTGGTATTTAATAACTTTTGCAGAATGAAAGTTATCATGCACTGTGACAGGCCTTTTAACAACTGCCAGGAGATGTGTTGAGAGGATATCTAGTGTGCATAATATTGAGCACAGAAAACCGTCATGCTCCAAGAAGCTACAGCTTAGCACTGCTCAGAGCTGTAAATGAGGCCATTTTCATGATGCATCTTTTCTCTAGGCTTTAATTATCTGTGTTTCTGATGATTTCCAAGACCACATGTCCAACTAACACCTTTCTTTTAAGCTCCAGGTCCAAGTGTATATAAATGTTTTCTGGGTACCCCACTTGGATGTACTATAGGTACCTCAATCCCAACTCAACTGAAATGTAATTCATATTTTTATCTCATCTTCATAGAAAATTATACTACCAGCCACTCAGTTGCAGAAGGCAGAAAAGATAGTCTTCCTTCATTTTTCTCTGTTCCCTATTCCCATAACAATTCAATCAACACACCTACAAATAAATTTTTCTGGTCCCAATTCTTTTATCCTTCCTCTGGATTCATCTACTCTGTTCTTTCTCTTCTCCATTCCAGGTTCTACAGCAAAACCACAAGAATCACAATTTTTAAAAATATTTCTCATCTGCCTAAAAGTCTCTACTGTTTTGCCATTGCCCTCAGGTTATAGTTTAAACTCCTAACATGGCTTTCAAAGCTCTTGGGTATTTCTTTGTCATATGATGATCTTTCCATCCCAAATCTTCACATGGCTGTTACTTGTCACCATGCAGCCTCACAAATGTAGCCTCCTCAGAAACACACTTTTCACCATGTTGAGTAAATAGCCCAACCCTGGACCTTCAATGTTTCTGTACCATGAGGAATTTCTTTGCAAATTAGACACCAATAAGCATTTCCTCCTGAGAGAGTGGATAAACACTCTCCTATCACCCCAGCATGTGCTCGCCCAGTGGGGCAGAATGCTGATTTCAAGGCAAAGTGAATTGCCATGCTCTGCTGTGGCACCAAGCAGACAAATAGAGAAGCTATTCCTAGGGTGGGAAGTAATTAGCACATATTTGGCAGAATGCTTTGGAAGAAGCAAACATCCTTAGTGTTACTCTTGGAAAACACTCAGGACTTGTAAAGTTGAGAGCAGACAATAAGCAACTGTAGATAGATACTAAGAAAAATCTTCACATAGTAATAAGGATCTGAATACACAGAAGCATCACCCTTGACAGAGAACAGACAATTGTAGAACAGTAATATGTGTAACATGTGGGAGAATCTCCAAAATTAGGATTAGAGAGAAGAGGAGAAATTTGGCTATCTCTGCAACAGTGATTTTTTTTTCTCTAAGCCTTGCCAACTAAAGATTTTTTTTCTAATTTTTAATGAGGAGGGAGTATAACACAAGTGTCCAAATTTTACTTTATGGTTGTTCTAGTTGATGGCTAGGAAGTTATTTCTAACTTAGTCATATTCCTTAAAGTGAGTGTTTTCTTTTGTAGCTTATATTTTATATTTTCATAACATCTTAATTTTTTAAACATTCCAAAACCATTGTATATTTAACTGGGTAATTGCCAATAATTAGCTAATTGGTTCTCAAATTAACAAATTAATTTGTAGTTTTGCTTAAACAAGCTTATTTCTCTCTTGGTATGCTACATAAACTTCCGAAGAATCATTTAGAAGGTAATCAAATTCATCCAATAACTTGCCTAACCAAAGCATACTAGAATGGTCTGACAGAACAGATTCCAGCAGGGGCTCTAGAGAGTAGGAATTTTGCCTCTGTTCTGACATAACTCTGCATGAGTCTGGCATATCACCCCACCTCTGTGTTCTCCTGTGTCTCTTAATGGTCCTGTAGCATCTCTAAAGAAGGACATTACAATCGTCACAAGACTTAAAAGCAGGGCTGACAAGTACAAGCCCTCCAGTTAAAATTGATTCTTGGATAAATGGTGGACAATTTTTTTAGTATTTAAATATGTCCTCTTCTTATATTTGTTGTTTATTTGAAATTCAAATATAAGTAGGCATCCTTTGTTTTTATTTGCAAAAATCTAGCAACCCTAATTAAAATTCATTTATCACTAAAAGGAAAAATAGCATTTCTCTCAGTTCTCCATGTCTATAAAAGTACAAACAGACAGTTGGAGAAAGAAGTACACAAACATTCACTGCACATTCTTCTCCACACAACATCAATATTAAATTGCTGAAACTTCTCAAGAAAGGGAGTGAGTTGAAAATCTATAGGTCGACAAGACATTTTGGAAACTGATGACTGGATTTCCAGCCATGATCATTTGTCATTCACGCCTCCATCAGTGCAGCAGTTTGATGTTTTTGCCGCTTTTGATGTCTTTGATAAGTCAGATTCTCATGAAACTGTGAACTCAGTTCTCAGAGGTAGAAGCTGCCTTCTCTGTTTCGGGACCACACACTATGTTATATACTACAACGCATGAGAGACAAGAAGACCTTTGATAAGGCATAAACAGCCAGCTGATTGATTGAATCTAGACATTCATTTTAATTAAGCACCTCATTGGGAAACACATAACATAGCCCACAGTTGCTAGAACTGTGACAGCTATATTGCAGTGTTATAGACCAAAAGATAATCAGCAGGTGCCAATTAATTCTGCTCTGAAAATATCCTCTGCAAGATTGTCGCCCAGATTCTCTATCTTTCATAACAGGGGTGAGAAAATCATTTGGGTTGCTGAGAAAAGAGACTGTCAGCTTTTACTGTTGCTTCCTGATTTTCTGTGAATCTTGATCTCAGCTAAGAGCAAACTCCTCCCCAGCACCAGTGTCCACATGACCATAGTAGTATCTTAAGAACTGTAAGAAAGAACTTCATTCAGAATTACCCATGAAGATGACAATTATTTTTCAAGATGGTTCACTTCACCACAATCTCACTGTGTTTAACAATTGATTTTTTAAGAAAATCATAAATTCAGTTGTCAAGTAATGAATCTCATTGTAATTTTTTATGTTTTGTGAGTGATGTTGGACTGCCATTCTTTTTTGTTATTTATATTTACTCTCATCAATGGTCTCTTTATGCATATTATTCATTTTTTTTTCTTTTTTTAGTAGCTGTGTACTGGTATGTTCTACATGTTAATAACATATGCTACCAATAGCTACTATTTATTTAATGACTGCTTAGAAGTAAACGCTTCATATAAAATAATTCATCTAAATCCTCACAATGATTTTTCAAAATAAGCTCCCTATTTTTCTTTTTTTGTGATGGGACAACAAAGCCTGAAGAAGTTTGGTGTCACACTCAAGTTTCTAGGTGGAAGACCCTGGCTCTAGGTCTGGTCTTTACCTTTTTCAAGCTGCCTCTTGCATTACCAGTTTGCAAGATGTTTTTAGTCTAGTTTACAGACATTACAGGTACACATATCCTTCCCATTAGATTGTAACTTCTTACAGTTAGATTCACATCTTTGTGTCTCCTGTTGCTAACCCAATTCCCCAAATATAATATATATTCCGCAAATGTTTGTCAAATTGAAACTATTTGCCCTTACACTGGCATCAATGTCTTGGTGACCAAAGTCTTTGTGTGTTGTATGTAACATGTATAAGATTATCTTTCTCCTGACTAGATGTTATAAAATAATCATTGTAAGTACTTTAGAACTCTTGCTTTGTCAATTTATTTTTCCTAGAATCAGGTAGCAATTTGGTACCAGCTTCACAGTCTAGAGTCATGATTAAAAGCAAATGAAGGTAGCATTTCACTCTATTCTCTCTCAAAAGGTTAAGATCCTCATGCAGAAAATCATTCATAAACTTTCCCAGTGCTGGTCCATGTAACTAGAGCTGGCCAGAAGCACATAGTTGAAACTATTCTTTCCTCCCTCTAAAAATTGTTTCTGGGTATTCCAATTTTTCCTTGAAATGTAGTTCTAGAAAACATTAAATGTAGTCGCTGAAGACAAATTCATATGCAATTTCCAAGGTCTTCCTTATATATTTGATCACTTTGAAAGTAAGATACAAAACTGTGTTTAAAAGGATGTTAACAGAATGATACAGTGAACTGATGATATATTTTAAAGCACAAACTGAGGAGTGGTGTGGTGTTTTCTGCTTTTAAATTCACTCTGGGGATGGGATGTAGTTCAGTAATAAAATGCTTGCCTAGCCATGCACGAGGGCGTGAGTTGAAGCCCCAGCACTGAAAAATAATAATTAAATTAAGTAATTGGTTCAGTTTTAAACTCCAACTGTTCTGAATGCCAGATTGTACCTTCTCCTCCTATGGATGATATTCAAACTCCTTGATCAGAATAGAAAAAGTTCTAATTAGATTCATAAAAGGGAGCCTTTCTGATCCACATGCGTTGTCTATGGGTATAATTATGTCTCCTTGGAAACAGTGAGGATTGTGTCCATATATATTTGCATAGTGAAATAGTAACTAGGTTAACAAATGAGTTCTCATAGGCGCTTACTGAAATTTGTGTGTAATGCTTTCTAAAGCAAATCAAAATTAAATAAGCAGGATTCTTTTCTTTTCTGATGGGACCCCCCAGCTACCTTGGGAACAGACTGACAGAACTGCTAGCTTCAGCCTGGGGAAGAGTGGAAATCGCCTGGAAATGCTGAGCCTGCCTTTGTAGGAAAGTGCAGCACCTGGCACTAGGATTTTAAAACCCTCTAGAGAGAGTCACCAGGTTTTGAAAAGCTGAGCAACAATTTGCTGGGCTCCAAACTAGGTCAGAGAACAGAGAAGGTGGAAACTTTCCATTAAGATCACCTTCTCATTATATTTAATAACGATTTCAAAAACAAGATGGGTGGGGACATGCTGACAGTGAAGGAATTCACGTTCTTGGATGCTATACACAGGATTTCCCAAGTGGACAAAGACCACTGGGCTCCAAGGTTCTGCAGTCTGTTTATTGATATCCTAAAAAATTCTCTTTAATGCTTTCTCATAGGTATTATTAACCAGTAGATAGAACTCTCCTGCAAAATTTTCTCTTAAAAATTAATATACTATTGGCTCAGATATATGCAAATAAATCAGTGGCATTAACCTTATTATCTTACAAAAATACCTGTGAATTTACTATATGATACATTTTATGTTTGAAAATGATGCAAAATGGATAAAAGTCCACTTACCTATTCTCAGAAAACAAAAGCTAGAAATCTTTCCTAAACTTTACTTAAAAATGAACGCCAAATGAACTAAACGTAAGTATCAAAATTGCAAAAATATTCCAGAAGTTCTTATGTTCTGCTTTTCATTAGTCCTGCCCATTTCCTTTACAGATTTATTTATGAACATTTTAGAATTCCACTGATGTGTATGAATGTTGTTATGACTTGTATCTAGATGTCCCCCCAAGTCTCATGTGCTCATTGGTGGGGGTTTTTGGAGGTGGCTGGATCCAGGGTGTGTGAATGTGGATTAAGGGTGTGTGACTATGAATCAAGGATGTGCTAACCAAAATAGTCCACTGACTGGTTTAACACAGTTCTGGGTGTGGATATGAGATACCCACCCTAGTTGTGGGTAGCACCACTCAAACGCTTGTAGCCTAGATAGGTGTTTGCTGCTCCTTGCTTGCGTCCTTCTTGCCTGCCCTGTCACAGACTTTCTTCTCTGTGATGCGCCATACCATGGTGCCCTGTCTGGGAGCTACCCAACTATGGACCAAAACCCTTACAAACTGTGAGCCAAAATAAACCTGCCCTCCTTTAACTTGTGAGTGTTGAATAGTTTGTCTCAGCAACAAGAAAAGTAACAAAGATAAATGGGATATCCTTTTCAATTATAGCTTTTATCTGATTTATTAGTATCAAAGAAACTTTTATTAATCTTGTATCTAGCTCCTTACTAAATTTTTTGATAGTTTCAATAGCTGCTTTTATTTTGGCCAAATCTCTTGATGTATTCATTTTGTTTATTCATTTTCATTACTCATATATTCTAGAATATTTTTTAACTGGTGCTAATGGCAGGTACAGTATTTCTCACATTTTTTTTTACCTTTGTAAAATATATCTATTGTTTATTATTTATTTCTATTTAATGTACTTCATTATTTTTAGCCATTACTGTTTCAGTTAGATTTTTATAGTTTATTTTATTAAATATATTTTTACCATTATAGTTCAATAAATTTTTTTTCAAATAACATTTACAGATTAAAGTTTCTTTAATTAAAGTTATAGATTAAACTTTATTTCTTCCTTTCTTCCTCCCTTCCTCTTTTCCTTTTGTCTTTCTTTCTCTTTCTTCTTTCTGTTTTCTTTCATTCTCTTTCTTTCTTTCCTGAATAATTGTTGGGTTTTTAAAAAAAACCCTTAAAAATAACACAGGTAGTTAATGTTGCTAGTACTTTGAGTCTATCTAACTGTGGGATAAATTCAACTTGGCTTTATTTCTTCTTTTTCTTTTTCTCTTTCTTTCTTCTTTCTTTCTTTCTTTCTTTCTTTCTTTCTTTCTTTCTTTCTTTTTTTCTTTCTTTCTTAGTAGTGATTGAATAAGGACTTTTACATTAAGCCTTATCTTCAAATCTTTTTTAAGTTATTTTTTTAAGGCACTGACTGAGCCAGCCTGCATAGACTTTCTCCTCTGTGATGCACAATACCATGCAGCCCTGCCTAGCTCAGTGGCATAAGTGCTTGCCTGGCAAGTGCAAAGTCACGAGTTCTATCTTCCAGTTTAAAAAAAAAAAAAAAAGACACTGACTAATTTGCCAAGACTGATCTTGAACTTTTGGTCTTCTTGCCTCGGGCTCTCAGATTACTGGGATTACAGGTATGCTCACCATACCTGGCTATGATTAATTTTTTAAATGCCTTATATGATGGTTTGTTAATGTTTTATTTGAATTTTATATTGAAATTCATAAATAATATTGGTCTACAATTTCTACTTTGTGTTTGTTGGTACCTTTTTAAATTCAAATCTTTGATGTTTATTATATACTGTCATACTATTAGTCTATAAAATTTCCTATTTCATCTGGAATACATTTTGACTATTTAGGTTTTCCTAGATACATATTCATTTCATCCAAATTTTTAAAATGAATTGTATACTATATATTTTATATTTAAAGTTTTTTTTAGAGCTTTACCCATATTTGTAATCATAAAGCCTGTTTCCATTCTAGATTTGTTTATTTTTATTCCTCTTATTGTCTTTTATTTCTTCTCTGAAGTCAGTGCTTATTTTTTTTTCATTTGTTATAGGTTTACCATTGTCTCTTTGTTGTTGTATTCTATGTATACTGCATTGTTTTTAAGAGTTTTTGAGTTCATTTTCCTTGTGGACAACTGCATTCATATATATCATCAAGTTAGAGTAAATTTCTATATATTCATTAAAACAAATATGTTATTGGTGTTAATCAATTACACTAAATTATTGAGCATCTACTGTGTGCTGGGAACTCTCTGAAGTGTGAAATTCATAGCGGCAACCAAAACAGACACCTTTAGACTTACCTTTTTTCCTTCAATTTTTAACAATTTTAGTGAGGTAAACTTTATATAAAAATCAACTGTTTTCCCTAAAGAATAAGCACTGTGCCCCTGCCAACCTCATGACCCTCTAACTTGACTAATTCCATGAATGTACCACATTGTTTCCTGTCTCAGGACTTCACTAAAACTGTTCCTGCCATCCAGAGCTCTGAATTTTGACAGATACCTACACATACCCACAAAACCACAACCAAAGTCATGATACAGAATATTTTCATCCTTTTCTAAGGACCACATGTAATACATCTGTTCCTTACTCTGGTTCCCGGTAACCCCTGATCTCTCATTGTCACTGTAGATTACTTTGAATTTTCTATATATCCATATCTATTCATATCCATATATGAATAGAATCAGACAATATATCTGTTTTGTGCTGGAGTATTTCTATTCAGCATACTGATCTTTTATTGCTTCTCATTCTTTTGGCTAAGATCAGTCATTGCCAAATGATTTATGATTTATCCAAATTCTCTATGTATCAACACTGTATTCCTAGTCGTTGCTGTGTAGTACTCCATTATATGAATATTTATATATTGATGCTATTCTTAGTGAACACTTAAATTATTTCTGGTCTTGCAGTTAAACATAACTATCTAGTTATGAGAAAGGGATGGACTAGAATGGTAATGGCAGAGGTGGTGACAGATGGCTGGATTCTGGATATGCTGATGTAGAGATGCCAGGATTTGCTGCTGTGTTGAGTGTGGAACGTTGGGTACTTAGGGCATGAAGAAAACCTGGATTGGATCATTCTAAATTTGAGACACTTGATTACATATGAAATGCTTAAGTCGTATTTATTTTCTCTGTCCTCAAGAGTTGTTATCTATTATTTAGCATTTAATGTTAAAAAGAGAAATCTGATTCTTTTTTATACCTTCTGTTATAAATAGTTTATGTGTTTTTTGGTTTTAATTTTTTTGTTATTGATTTTGCTTGCTTTTGTCCCCCTGGTTAGAATATTTTCTTCATACGATTTAAAGTTTGATAAAATAAATCACAGAATATTCCATGTTTTTCTGTTGTTTAAAATAAACATTAAGACTTTCATCATTTTTTCCAAATTCTTTTATGGTATCTGGGTTTGTTCATGTTTTCTATTTTTTCTCAGATTGTGTGTATTAAATTATATTTTACTAGCAAATTGTTTCCTCTAAATTTTCAACCGTAGCCACAGAGTTGCATGTTATCTTCTTTTGCAATTTTTAAAACCCCTTTCTTATCTATGATAATGTTTCCTTTTCCTTTTCTAATTTTTACAGTTTTACTCTTTATATCTTAAACAAGAGTATGAGGAAGGAATATAGTTTTTTTGTTTTTTTTTTTTAATCGGTACCAGGGATCGAACTCATGACCACGTGCTTGCAAGGCAGGCGCTTATGCTGCTGAGCTAAATCCCCAGCCCCTAGGTATATAGTTTTTTAAAATAGTTGTTTCAAATGAACAAATTTGATGGTTTTAATCCGATATTTTTACTTTTGATTAATTAGGACATTTACTAATTCCTTCCTACTTAGTATTTTTGTACTTTTTAAAGGTCTTAATTACTAAGCTTCTTTGAAGTATTTATACTTTAAAAAATTTTTTCATTTAAACATTCATAATATATAATTATGATCCATAAATAATTATATTTATTTCAATACATTATTAATAGTTAAAATTATTTAAGTAACTTTTACTAAAATTTTTCTCTGAATGAATATTTAGTTATTTTTATCAGTTATAATATGAGAGCTATTTAATTTTATTCTCAAGATTACAATTTCAATTTCAACTTCCTTTTGATGAATGATTTTTGAGGAGGGCTATTTTCTTTAGCTCTGGAAACTGAACCCCAGGGCACGGCACATGTTAAGCAGCTGCTCCTCCACTGAGCTCTGCCCCTAGTCCTACAGTGTTTGTTAAAATTTCTAATGAATTAAATTTTTATGTAATTTTTTCTTTATCTCCAGTTGCATAGACATAAGTGTGCTATACAAAATATTTCCTCTGAGAATTGTTAAAATTTGTTTTATGACAGCTAAACAGTTGCTTTTTATAAATATTCCATAAATATGAAACAAATTTCAATTCAATTTTTAAATATAAATTAAAAATTCACTCTATTTTTCCACAGTACACACAGATGTGTCCATGCATACACACAAACATAAAGATATATTTGCACACTGATACACACATAACAGAATTGTTTCTGTGAAACTTAATTGGTTTATTTTATCATACTCTTCCCATATTTTCACATACTCTTGTCCTCTAGATCTGATTGATTATGTGCTTCTTATACAAATAAGCAATAGCGAACACAGCTTTGAATAGATATTTTACAGGAAAGGGATTCCCAGAGCCAATACAGATATGGAAGATGTTCACTATCACTATGATTATGTAAGTACAAATCAATAGCGTAATGACCTACTATTCTATATGTAAATGATAGGGGCAGGATTTTTCAAAACCTAAGTTTTAAGCATGAGAGAGTTTGTGGATAAACCCTCATCTTACACAGTCCTATATACTTTGAAAAAGTGTGTGACATTGTCCTCTAATGTTAAATAGTCACACTTCCTGTATGTCTACGTATATACTCATGAAATACTGTTATATTTGTAGCAAGAGACATGGTATAAGAATTGTTCATAATAGTATTGCCTAACAAAATAAAAACTGTGTTAAAACCCATCAGTTCTTCAAGGGAAAAAGGAGTATGAACTGTGCCCCAGTTATATACTGTACTGTAATCAGAACAGTGAGCCACAGGAGCACACAACCAAATGGATAAATCTTATCCATCAGATGTCAATGAAAAAGTAAATATGCAAAGATCTCAGATATGGAATTCCTTTGTATAATGTTAACAATTGTGTGTGTGTGTGACTTAAGAATATATAGATTGAATGGAATTATATGGAATGGAGAACATGTGTTTAATTAATAAAAGACTGAATGATATTATATCAGGTGGTAAAAGGGAGGGAAAGAATAGGAGAGGGATATTATGTTTATGCAGGTCATTGTTGCTGTCTTTCTAGTTGTTCTGAGTAGGGTATCTCGAGTGTTATGAAATAATTAAAAAATTATAATTAAAAATAGTGAATGAAATATTTAATTAACAAAATAAAAATGGGCTGAGAATGGATGATGACAAATTATCATGAACCAGAGATTATGCAAGTCTACTTTTTGAACCTGAAGTTAAATAAAAAATAACAAATTGAGGTTTAAAAATCTGCACGATTGCTTTCTTTTTGATATGATTATTATCTTTAAACAGCACTTTGGCATGAATATTGACAGTTTTTGTGTTTGTATCCATCTCTCTGATACCTATTTACCCACCTCACTCTTTTCAATGTTCTTTAATAAATTTGTTTTAAGTATATTTTCTGAAATGATGCTTCTCAAACTTTAATGGGCATATGAATCACTGGGGATCTTATTAAAATACAGTCTCTGTTCATAGGGTCTGGTGTGGGACTCGGGATTTTGCACTTCTATCAGGCTGCAGCTGATGCTGATATTGCTGGTTCCAGGAACTTTGAATAACAAGATCATAAACAGTAGATAGCTGAGCTGTGCTTTTTAAAACCAGGAAAGTCTCCGTCTCTGTGTTAAAGAGAATTCAGCATATTCATAGTGATAAAACAACACTTATACTTAATTTTATAGTCTTGCCATTCTACTTTATGTTTAATTTAGCACTTCAAATTTCTTTTATGCCATTTGAACAAGTTATAATTTATTCACTTTTTTCTCTTGTTCAAAGTTCTGAAATCATTTGCCAACTCCTTATGTTTCTCTTTTTCAAAATTTGTAATTTTTTATTCAACAAATATCTAGTAAGTGCTTAGAGCTGGATTTTTTAATTGTATGTTTATGCTGTTCTATGAAAAGAAAATGCCAGCTATTTCCTTCTTCTAAGATGTTTTTGTTCATCCTCTGACCTCCCTATCTGCAATAATGTGGATTTAAAATATCTCCCAAAGTCCCACGTGTTAAAGGTTTGGCTCCCAGTTTGGTGCTCTTGGGAGGCAGTGGGAACTTTTAAGAGCTAGGACCTAGTAGAAGATTTTTAGGACACGAGTCTCCTTTATCTCTGTCACTTCCCAGCCACAAGGTGAGTGGTTTTGCTCTGTTATGTGCTCCCATGATGTGACATGCCATAGGCCCAAAGTAGCAGGGCCAGTGAATCATGGACTGAAACCTGTAAAGTTGTAAACCAAAGTAAACCTTCTGTCTTCATACATTGATGATTTCAGGTACTTGTTATAGTAACAAAAAGCCGATTAACACATCATTTAAAAAAATAAAATCTGTGGACTATTTTTCTTCTCTCTGTAAGTTAATACCCTTATAATTCATTCATTCATTCCCATTTCAAGAACCCTTTACTGAGGTAGTTTTTAGGCCTTTAATTTCAAAGAATTTTTAGGTCTTTCCATACAGCATGTGTCTTCTATTCTAATAATTATAACTCAGTAGTGATGCTGTTCACCATCCATCACTCTGCCATTATTCTTTTAGATTCAATTATATGTATTACAAGATTCATCTCTCACTTCACTTTCTTTGCTTCTTTCTTCCTCTGACTTTGTAATTCATATGTTGTTTAAAGTTTTCCTTCACTATAATTTTCTTAGATAGGATATCTATGGCTTTTTTTTTCAAAGTTCTTATATAACCTCCTCTTACCTTGATAGATGATTGCTATCTTGGCTGGTTATACAATTTTTGGGTTACATCTACTAAATATCAAATCTCAAAATATCCATTTCAGGTTGAAGAAACTGTGTTTTAATTCATTTGTCGTAGGTGCTCCTGGCATGTTTACTGTCATCATTGTTGTGTTCAAATTGCCATCTCTCCTGCAGCAATTCCCATTAGGAACATATGTGGAGGTCTTGGATTTTTTCCCCTGTCCTTGAGTATATTGTTTTATTCCTTTCCCAGTTCATTGTTCACTTAGCTCTTAGGGTCCAGGTTCAGCCACCTTCCATTTTCCATGGTGTCAGTTTTGGTGATAAAAATGAAATTTCAGTGTTTATCCCAATAGGCCAGTGATACAAGAGTCAGTAGGGTGCTTCTCAGGCACCTTAGCTGCAAACGCCAGTACTCTTTAAACATACACCAGATACTTCTGCAACTTCTCAGAGACCACAGAGAACGGTTGGTTTTTCTCAATACCGCTTGCTCATGTTTACTCTTTTTGGCTTGTGTTCACCCTACAGGAAGACTAAGTTCAGTGTAGGAGGGTCCTTGGGGTAGATCCATTCTAAATCTACACGCAGAGCATTCTACAGTGCATAATACTTTGGCAGTAATTTACAGATACTTCATTTCTACAAAGAAATTCAAGACTGTTTAGCCTGGCACTGGATGGCTTTCTCTTCTTACTTTTCTAATCTTAGTTCCTGTATTTTCTTTTTTCCTTAGGTACCTAGCAAATTTACTCTTCTATATTCATGACTTGAAGAAGTTTTTGCATTTCTCCCAGCTTATCCTTTCCATCTGACTACCATACTCCTGTCTGTGATCATTCACATCCAAATTATCACCAATACCAGGATCTTCACTTTTATGACTTCAAACTCAGATATTTATTTCAAAGTCTGTGTGCCATGGCTCTATGTCTATCCTGGTTGGGTAAAATCACTGAATTTTAATAAACTATGTCACACATTCAAGTGTTCAGAGTTCTGACATGATATCATTGTAGAACAGAACTTCTATATGACAAGCCAGGTTTGGTGGCACATACCTTTAATCTCAGAATTTAAGTGGCTGAGGCTAGAGGATTATGAGATTGAAGCCAGACTTGGATACAGAACAAGAACCTATTTCATCATACTCTTAAGTGAAATAAGTAAGTCACACATATTTAAATATCACATTGTTTCTCTGGTGTGAGAAGCAAAAAAGGTAAATAAGGGTCAACATGTATTACAGATATTAAGAAATAGAAAGAAAATGTTCAAATGGGAACAGGAAAAAGGGAGGGGAGAGAAAGGAAGGAAAAGGATAAAAAGAGACCAGAAAGATAAAAATGGAAACAAACCTTCTGTAAATAAAAATGAGAAGAGGAACTTAAGAGAAGGAGGGAATTGGAAAAAAAAGAATCAAGATGTATTATGGACAAGTATCAATTCCATATGACAAATGTGATTGTTATATATACCTAATGTAAAAATAAAATCAATTTTTAAAATCCACAAACAAGGAGAAATAAGGAGGAGGAAAAGGAAGAGGAGAAGAAGAAGAAAAAGAAGAAGAAGAAGAAGAAGAAGAAGAAGAAGAAGAAGAAGAAGAAGAAGAAGAAGAAGAAGAAGAAGAAGAAGAAGAAGAAAAGGAGGGGGAGGAGGAGATGAAGAGGAAGAAGGAAGAACCTATCTTAAAAAAAATCATATAACAAGTTTTTGGAGGAGTGCTTCTGCCAGTATCTTTAAGATTAAAAATTTAGGAAAATTTGCTGGTGTTGGATTAGAAGAACAAAATTTAACTATAGTATTTGTACAGATGAACAATCATCTCCTTTCTCTTTTCTTTCTAAAACAGTTGATATCAGATTATAAATGTCTCGCTCTCCTTTTTCCTCAGAAAGATCTGCATTAACCACTTTGGTAAGAAGTTACCCTTACAATAACTTTAGAGTCAAAACTATCTTAATCATCTGAGAAGATCTAGTTAATTGGTTGATTAATTTATGCTTACATCACTTGCATGAGCAACTATTAAGTAACTCCTATGGCTCAACCTCAGTGGTAGTAACTTGGTTTTTCTTTTTTGTTCACCCTATGGTTCTAGTTCTTTAATTTTAACAGTTAAGGATGTTGGTCTAGTTTTCACTCATATCACTCAGACTGTAATTCTTTCCATTTTGTCACTCATAATATTTATATGACATCTAGTGAGTGATGGCTCTTCTATAGATCCCTATGGTCACTCACATTTGCTTATGATCAGCATATAGGGGCAATCCACAGATTTATGGCTGACAATAAATACTGTTACCTGAAGTATAATTTCTTTTTTTTTCTGTGTGCTAATTTCTAATAACTCTTGTGCATGAGAGCAATTACTGACAAAAGTCAACCTCTGTTAATAGAGTTTATCACACTTCATCATATATCCTTTGTCGTTGGAAGCATTTTGACAAGCCCAGGGTTAATTAAAACCAAGAAGACAATAAAATACACCTAATCAAACATAACAGGTACAGAAATCAATTAGCAGATTTATAGTACTTTGGAGGTTTCCATAATGTATAAAATTCAAAGAAACTGTCACTTCCATTTCCTCAAGACAGTGTAATTAAATTTCTAATTGAAACTATTTTTCAGTAGGTAATATACAATCCAGCCAAGTTTGATTTGCATTAAAGTAGGGCCTAAAGAGGTTGAAAGAGCTTAGGAAATTAAAAAGATCATTGAGTTCATTTCCATTGTTGTTTTGTCTAACCCAAAGTTGGGGAAAGGCTATATTGTTTAAAAAAGGGGAGGAGAAAAATGGTATATTGCACAATGAAGAGAACAAATGGAATTTTTTATGTATCAAAGACTTCTGTCTTTACACATTGTAAAAAAACAAAACAAAACAAACTCCAAACGATAGTGAACATCTCAAATAATGCACTCATTTTATCATTGCTAAATCATTGTTAAATCATTTACCTAAGTTATTTGCTTTTTTAACTTGGTTGTCTCTTTTGACTGGATTGATTGTCAATCATCCATTCCTTTTAGTGTCATGCAGATGTGGCTGTAAATGGTATCTTTTTGCAGTTTTTGTCCCTGGTCAGCCCAGTGAAATGTGGTATCTACCACCATCCCTGGAACACATTTCGATGGAGAGTGGACAGGAGGACCAGGCAACAAGGGGCATAATTGAGTGGCTGTCTAAGTGTTAAGGTGAGTTAGGTTCCTTCTCTGGCTGACTGTTTTTCCTTTAGACATTTCTCTGCCTCTGATCAATAGTTTCTGAATAACTGACAAATATTATTATTTAACATAGAAATGACCAAAGTCTTTACTCTCCACTCAAAATTATTACTATTTATTTATTCATTTTTGCCACTGACATTTAATGTTTTTTCTTTTTTGGCAGAACTGGGGATTAAACCCAGGACCTCGTGCATGCTAGGCAAGCACTCTAGCATTGAGACACATCCCCAGCCTTAATGACATATACTTAAAAGTAGTGTTGTTGCTTTTAATTTCCTTGATTTTCCCTTAAATAAGGACTACCCATGAACATTAACAATAACAATAGCAACAATATAACTTGTTCCTTAACTCAGAGCAAAGCAATACCTATTACTTATTAAGATTTTTTTCTTTTTTAATATTTATTGAGAAAAACAAAGCTTCTGTCTGAGAGAGAGACAGAAGGGGTCCCGAGTGGGTTGCTAAGATTTTTCTTTTGAATATCAATGGTCCCAAATTTACCACTTTTTCATAAAATTATTGCTATACAACAAAGTTCAAAGTGGAAAATGGGTTTTGTATATTTCTTTTAGCATGAGGGGACAACAGGGTTGTGCCTGTGTGATGCTAATAAATACAGTTACTTTCAACAATTTTATGAAAAAAATCAACCAAAACATTGTTGGAACTCTCATTTACAATTGTGATACTAGGGTTACAGTTTAGATATGCCAAGAATGGAGTAAAGTGATGAAGGATTCTAATGTGGATAAATCAATTTTTAGTCAAATAAAAGCAGACATGATAGTGCTAGCTGTTTCTTGTTACAAACAACTTCAACTGAGCGTTAATGGGTATTAAATGATAATGACAAAGTTGGGCCACAATGCAAGAGTGGCTGATTTGCATTGCAAAATGTCCCTAGGTTAAGATGGTGTTATCTGGACTTGCTCCAATGTTAGTCAGTGGAAGATAAATCAAGAACTAAAACTGGAATAAGATTTTACAGGTGAACTATTTTTCTTTCCTCTCAATTCTTCACTAGTTCTCCTTCTTTCTTCTACTCCTTAATGAACACTTATTGAAGTTCTTAAGAGTTCAGCTGTTTTATTTTCTTTCTTTTTTTTTCTAATTGGTACCGGGGATTGAACTCACGACTGCTTGCTTGCAAGGCAGGTGCTTATGCCACTGAGCTAAATCCCCAGCCCTATTTTCTTCTTAATTGAGTGCAAGACCAGACTTGAGAAGAGACTACAAGAAAATAATCGATTTTATGGTGTTAACAGACTTTAGTTTGCAAATAACAAATCTCTGTTTCCTGTCAAATTCTTTCACTTAAGCTTGGACTCTGCCGTGCTATCACCTACCATTTAGACTTGCTGCTTCTTTTGGTATACTCTAAAACCCTCAAAAAAAAAAAAAATAGTTCTACTTCCCGACTCATTACATTTGTTACTGGGGGTACTATTCTCTAGGCCGATGATAAAGTGGTCCATTTGCTGATATAAACTGGCAAAACCATATTGTGCTTCAGACTCAGTGGAGGTTTCTCTTTTCATAGCAGCTCAGGGTGGAAGAAAGCTTCAGGGTTGTCCTTCCCCTTGGTATATGTTTGGCACCTGAAGCTTGTCTCCAACCCAGCCACGTGGAAGAGGAAAAGAGAATGGAAGGGCACAGGAGGAGGTTTTATTGTCCGGCTCTTTTAGTGGCGTGTAATCCCTGCCTTTCCTGGATTCCAGTGCCATGGCAAACTGTTTGGAAAACTAGGTATATGATCCAGTTATTTGTCTAAAAAAAAAAAAGAGAGAGAGAGAGAGAATGAATTTTGATATGGAGTCATTAATCTCTAGCTAGCACAGACACCTAAATTTTAAACTCTGATTTCAATTGTTTTATTCTCCAGATCAAGTCAAATCCGGGGCTGAATCTTGCTTTCATTATGTAAAGTATCTCTTACTGAGTTTTCCTTCTAAGCCTAACACTGTCACATTGTCTAAGTCCTAGTCACCTCACGGTGGATTAGCATATTGATTTTCTAGTTTACCTCCACAGCCTCAGATTTTCCCCTCCATCCATCTTTCAATTCCTTTTCACACTTATTTTCCTCATGTGGAAGCTTCCTGGTTCATTACATGTCACCCATCAAAACCTTCAAGACCTCTCTTTTCTAATGGACCGAGTCTAATCTGTCCTGCTTAGCTATTAAGAACTAAAATAATTTTAAACTTTGTCTTCTTACTTCAGCCAACCTCGAGTTCCTACTTTTATAAATTTTTACGTTTCTCTATCACTCCAGTTATTTGTAATAATTGTTCTGTCTTGTATTCTTTAAAATTATTTTATATGTTTTTGCATCTTTTTGCCCGCTATATTACAACTTTATGAGAAAAAAGATTGTGTCTAGTATTCTTTACCTTTGTCCCTCTTAAAGTCTAGCACATTGTTCAGTGCCTACAAGGTCAGGATCTAGTAAGTACTTGTTGATGAATAGGCTAGCTTGGAAAGGCAGTTAGTCATTGTATTGTTTATAGGAAATTTCACTACCTAAAAATCGTAGCTATCTTGGTAAATGATTCTTAGAAAGTACCTATTTATTTGTGGAAATCTATGGTTAATTATAACTGTTGCCAGAGTATCTCAATATAACCAGCCGCAAACAAGAGAACGCAGGGTAAACTCACTTCGATTCTTTCCTTTATTAATTTGGTTCTGATCCATATTCTGAAGATATTCCAGACTTAGGGTCTGGAAAGATGCTTGCACACTGTGGTGGGCAGAAGCCTTTAATGGCCCTGAAGATTCCTGCACCCTGATGCATGTGCTCTGGGTGGTCTCTCCCTGTGGGTGCACGGGGCACTGTAAGGTGGGCTGTCACTCCCATGGATATGTACCTTATGTGGTGAAAGTAATTGTACTGATGTAACTAAAGTCTAACCAGTTAAATTTGAGTTACTCAGGTGGAATGTGACCTGGAGGTCTGTCCCGGTCAGGTAACCTCCTAAAGAGGAGAAAAAAGAGCTTTCTCTGGTGCGGTCCTGGAAGCAAAGGAAAAGCCATATTGTGAAGTGAGTTTGGAGGAGATCACATCGGTAAGATTTGAAGGCAACCTTTGAGAGGTCTCTGCCCGACAGCCAGTAAGAATCGGGGACCTTGGGCCTAGGACTGTAACTGAATTCTGCTAACAGCAACCTGAATGAGCTTGCCAGAGGGTCCTGAGCTGTGGATGAAAACATGGTTACTGGGGCTGGGGATTTAGCTCAGGGGCATAAGCACCTGCCTGGCAAGCACGTGGTCGTGAGTTCAATGCCCGGTACCAAAACAAAACAAAAAATCATTGTTAGTGACACCCGGATGTTGGCCTTGTGAGACAGCAGAGGACTCAGTGATTCCATGTCCCTCTCTTTAAGAAAATAAATACGTGTTATTTCAAGCCACTACGTATAATATGATTTGTTACACAGCAATAAGAATTTAATGCACGTATTGCTTATATTATCTAGTTGCTACAATATACTGTTATGAGTTTAATCATGTTGAAACGGTATAATTTTATTTTTTTAATTTAAAAAAAAATTTATTCACAGAGAAAAAAGAAGCAAGACAGAAAAAAAGGGAAGAAACAATATAGAACTTCAAAGGAAAAGAAAAAAATAAACAATAAGAAATCACTAGTTGATACATTACATATTGTTTTCCAGATATAGTTGCTCAAGCTACAAAACTAAAGCAAACAAGGTAAACATTCAAACAGTGAGGTTGCAAACAGTTCCATTCAACAATCCAATGAAAACCCAGCAACATGGTCATCAATCCTACACACCCAAACATACATGTAGTTATATCCTTTAGAACACTTTCTTTTCCTCCTTTTGCCTTTCAAGTCCATTATCTGTTTAGTTATATCGTGTCTCAGCTTGCTCAATACCCTGCTGATCTGTTTTGGTGTTATTTACCTTTTATTTTTTATTTATTTTAATTTTTTATTATTAGAAAAATACAACACAACAAGACAGAACAAAGCCAACTGAGAGAGTACAGTGAAATTGGCACAGAAACCCTCAACGGATTACTGGCATAACAGTAAAAGTACCATAGTATATCCCGTTATCTTCACAACAGTTGTTCTTCCAATAAGGTATAGCCAAATCAAAGGAAATACAGGAGATTCTAGAACTTATCAAAACAGAACATTGAATAGAGCAACATCATTAATCAGAACAAAGCAAAACAATGACAACAACATTTGCCTTCAAGGAGATGATAGAAGGAAACACTACATTACGTATGGTCAAGAGATGTCTAGATCTCTGGCTCACTTGCTAACGGGGGTGGTGGGAGTGGTGGGTGGGTTGATTCTTAGCCTGCTCGCCAGTAGGCTCCTGGGAGCTGCTGAGTGATTATTCTCCTGCCTCATGCCAGGGGCGCTTACCTAGAGGGCGGGCAAATTGCCTTTCTGTGCTGTGCCTTGAGTCCCTCCATGGTCGGAGCTCTGGGGCTGCTGGTTCTCCTCCCAGCTCAGGCCAGAGGCCCCTACTGAGAGGCTGGGCAGACTGCCTTTGTGTGCTGGCCTTGAGTCCTTTCATGGTGGGATTTCTGGAGCTGATGGTTCTCCTCCCAGCTCAGGTGGCTTACCGAGAGGAGGTGCAAATTGCCTTTCTATGCTGCACCTTGAGTCCCTCCATGGTCCAAAACTCTATAATTTTATAATGTAAAGATTTGTGTTAGTTTAAGCATAAAATCTCATTATAGACAAAATATTTTTGGATTTGAAAGTGCCAGGGTGAAAACTTACTTTCAGTTTTCTGACCCTGAGTCAGTTAACATCTAACCTACCACAGGGAAGCATCAGTTGGCATTGGATAGTTTATTTTTAAAGACTTCTGGAGATGATTCCACCCAATTATCAATGCTTTATTAGTAGGTCACTGCTTTTTTCCCTCTGTTCTAGCATATATATTGTGCTGACTTATCTTCTGGGTAGCCCACTGAGTTAATATTCCAAGAATCTTTGGAAGAGAGCCAAGAAGACTTTCTGCTTTTTAAAAGGAAAGTGTTTTAAAGGAAGTTGCTGCCTAGCAAAGCCATTACTCTATTGTAAGACAGGCATGTTTCCAAGGTACATTAACAACACTAGTGACCAAATGAGAGAGAGAGTGTGTCAGAGACAGAGAGAGACAGAGAGAGAATATGAAGTTGTTTCATCTAGGAAGCATCACGGAAGCATTATGGTAAAGCAGAAAAAGTCCTGGAGTTGGGAGTTAAGAGTTACGAGTCTCAGTTTTCTTATCAATAAAGTGTGAGGATGGCTGAGCCATCCCGAGTTCCCATTTGTGTTATGGATGTAGAAGAATGAAACTCCACACCTACTCTGTGTTCGTGTTCTCTAAAATCGAAGAATGGATTTTTAGGAACAACCGAGGTGAAGAGTAGAATACATTTATTGAGAGAACGAAAGCTTCTGTCTGGAGAGAGACAGAAGGGGTCTCGAGTGGGTTGCCGGGGACTCTGTCTTTCCAGGGACTTTTATAGAGTAAAATCATGGGTTCAAGGTGGGGGAAGACTGGGAGCTCACAAGGCAGATGGGCATAAGGTGGGACATAATGATAGTTAGCCAGTAAGATCAATAGTTCAGGGAAAATTGATTACATTGGGGACAAATGGGGAAGCGAGTCACGTAGGAAGCCGGCATTCTAACAGAGCAATGACTCTTTCCCAGGGGGATGGGAACTATTTAGGGTATCAAGCCTCAGGATGTGGGTACATTTGTCTGGCCTTCTGTCTTGAGGCCTGGCCCACAGCAGGAGGCATCAGTTTCCCCAGCCGTTGCCAGGTGTCTGTACTGGCTCCATTGAGGACCCAGCCCTGTCTCACTGCCTACAACATTTCTAACTAACTCAGCTGCCTGCCACCATGTCAGTGATTCACCTGTCTACTACTAAGATGGGGAGGGAAAGTGAGGGGTCCTAGTAAAAGGATAGAATGTTTAATGTCTGCGTTAAGAGTAGTAATGAATGAATAGATGTCCCGAAGATCAGTCCCCATACTAGGTTATCTTCACCACACTGGCAGTGCTGTGGCTTCCTGTTGTTGAAATTTCTTAACTGAAATGCCCTCTTTCTCTGGTCTTTTCCACTTTTCATCCCTCATTCCCTTACAGAGTCTCCTTCTAAGTTGAATTGTTCTCTTTTTTTGAAATGTAGTTCACACTTTATTGCCTACGCTCGACTTTTGTGGTGCTCATATAACTGGGTTGCTCTATATCCTTCATTTTCCCTGACAAATCTTGTTCATCCCTTGATATCAGCCCCCAAAACTACCTTTTCCAGACAGCTCTCCTTGCTGGTTCTTTTCTCCACTCAGATGTGACTGAGCTTTTCGCCTCTGGAGCCTCTCTGATTGTCTACCTTTCTCCTCCCTTCTGTGTTACATTTGCATTTTTCATTCCTCAGAGTGCAAAAGTGGAGATGTTATAGGGAATGAGACTGAGCAATTCCTGAATCCAGGCCATAACCTGAAGGGTATCTGTAGGTTACTTGACTAATATTGTCTTGTTTTTTGTTTTAAATTCTTTTTCCTGTTACCCAAGTAAAGCAAAAGCCAAAAGATGGTTTCTTGATAATACGAAGAAATTCTCAGAAGGCCATTATGAAGAATATTCATGAGAGTCAGGAGAGAAGATGCTAAGAAATTAGCCAGGTGCCTTTTCAGAAGACTTTATGATTCTGATGTCTGTACAGAGACAGATGAAGGAATTGGGAACACTGGAGGATGGGTTTTTTTCTTTCTCCTCTACAATGTACAAGTGTTTCTTGGCTTATTCTTGAAAATTGCTCAAGGCTGCTAGGTTCCCTGAGGCAAAAGTATCTTCTGAATGAAGGAAACACTGATTTGATTTGTTTCTTGTAAGTTTTGCTCCCAGATGGTGCGTCCAGATTTACAGGATCTCAATACTGTTTTACTCCCTCTTGGGTCATGGCTGTTTTGTAATGCTTTACCGTTTTATAATTTCCAAGATGAATACCTCTATGTATTTTCCATTTCCCTTTTCTTCTGACTTGAAGCTGCAAATGAATTAGGGATTTAGAAAAAAATAGTTGTAGAAGACATGAAGAAGGAAAAACCTGAGTGAGGAAAGAAGAAAATTGGGGATTTGGAGGGAAAGTGCAGGTTGCTATCAGTGAGGCTCAGTATTATGCAAACCTGAAGCTGCAGTGGGTGCTTGTCTGTGATGCCCCATTTCATCATGGTGACAGCTCAGAGATCTCCTAATTAACCAGTCATAGCAACAAGCTTGGGACTAAACCCTGTTCACTTCAGAAACCATGCTTTATTTGTCCTGCGTTTCTGGGGAATAGTGGATAGCACATAGGCAGGGGAGGATCAAGTAGAGGAGTGGCTGGCAGACAGAGGCTCAAGGGTGCACTTTCTTCTTCTTGAAGTTAAAACAGAATACCTGAGCTGGGAGACACATTGAGGAGAACTCTGACTTCCAGCTGTCCACGCCTGCTACACGGTGGAAAACAACCGGCTAAGCTGTAAGAATTTAGTGCAAATGATATGTTTCTGTTCTCATTTTCTTAGGTTTTCATGAGTTTCTGGATAATCGTGGGGCATCTAGAAGTGCTGTTTCAAGGGTTCTCTTCCTTTCTCTTATCCCTCTCCACCAAGAATGGAATTTTCCAAAAATCTAGAATGGCCCTTCCTTCCTAAATGGATCCTTGAGGTCAGGGTTCCCAGGTAAAGAGGTGCTAGGGAGATGTCTTAGTGGAAAAGAAGCACTGGAGTCAAATTTTAGGCCCTAATTTCTTGTTGATTATCTCAGGTCCTTAATGTCCTCCTAACACACATGCTGCCACTGCCCCCACCCCTGACATTTCTTAGCTGCATAAAGTTTAAACTAGATGTTTTTTGAGTTGCTGTGGTCAGAAGAATACAAGGAAAGTAAAGATAGTTTTATTAATTTATTCCTTTACCTTCTCAATATCTCAGCCCTGCTGTGGGGAAAATTAGATGACACATCTGCATGAACTACAGTATATTTTTGAGGAGTTAAAGATGCTGCAGACACTGATAGGAAGTAATTAATGAGACAGACTGCAGATGACCAAGGTAATAAATCCGGTGTGGAAAATAGGTGCTCAGAGTTATCAGGAAACGAAGAGGCAGTACAAGCTGAATGAGAGCAAATTAAGAGAACGGGTGGAGCATGAAAGGGATTGGAAAGTTTCATCTTCTCTCCCAGAGCTCATGAACTTGGACACCAGGCTAGGGCTGCTGGTTAAGGTATCCAGGAGCCACAGTGCAATTTGCCCGAGAAATGAGTTTGATGTATGAGATAGAAGTAAATGATTTAAGAGGTGGCATCCATGGATGAAATCCAAGCCAGCGAAATGCAGGCAGTGTACCCCAAGAACAGGGATGGCTGGGATGGAAGGGTCACTGTGTTGATTGACCCAAAAAAGTTCATTCTTCTTTTTCAGGACCAAAACAGTGAGGTGCTTTATATGGGTTCTGGAGGCAGTCTGAGTGACTTTCCATCTAGGCTTCATGGTTAATCTTCTGAGGGTTCTTGTAATAGCTGCTTGATCTTTTTTTTACCATTCAAGTTTCTCCTATATAAAATATCAATGGTTATTATGGCACACCCCCTCCTTGGAGTGTATTGTGATTCACTAAATTAACTTAAAGTGCTGTAAGTGATTCCTGGCAAATGGTAAGTGATTAAATATGCTACCTATTATTAGTTATCATAGGTTGAGTATTCCTTCTCCAAAAAAGCTTCAGACTGAAAGTGTTTCAGATTTTGGAGTTTTCAAGTTTTGGGAGCTTTTTGCATGAACTCTACTGATTGAGCACCTCTAAGAAGGAAATTTGCAATGTGAGACTCATCCAATGCTAACACAATATTTTAAAAGTTTCAGATTTTGAGGCACTTTGGACTTAGGGCTTTTGGGTTAGGGATGCTCAGGCTGTACGACTCGAAATTCAGTTTGGACTACTTATTAAATTTTGAGAATGATGCATATCACTCTCTTTATCTTTAGGTACTGCCTACTTACCCTATTCCAGACAAAGAACTGAAAAGAGGAAAAAAGAATAAACAAAGCAAAAAAGAAACAAGAGGAACCGAAATAAAATCCCATGGTCCCATTTGTCAGTTCTGTGCACACATTGCTGCTTTGGTGCTGCTTCCCAGTTTTCTCTAGTTTTCCTCCTGGAGCATAATAATTCTGTTTGGTTCTCTCCATCTAGTTTCCAAATGTTCTTTTTCTTTTTTCCTGAAAGCAAAACTCCTAGACTACATCCTGTGTAACTCCAGCAATGCGAGCCCGCTTTTGTTAGGGGCGTTGGCAGCATTTCTCTTTGGTTTGTCTCCCTGCCTGTCTGCAGCCCTCAGAGCCGCTCTGCTGTCGGAGATTGCAGGGAGCTGGTGGACTCCAGCCACCAGGCTTCTTTCACGAGCCAAACACAGAGAAAGTAGCCTTTCATTTGCTCTAGCCTCACAGTCAGGTACTCCGTGATGAGTTCTTCACAAAACCTGGAGCTACTGCTCCCTGGAGTTTGCTTTTGGTTTCTATAAGGCTCACTTCCGGCCAAGGATAGGAGGAGATGAGAGTCCAAGTCAGCAGCTGTCTACAGCCACCACAGGCTGCTTCTGTGCTCAGTCCTGAGGACTAACTGGTTTGACCTGGTGCTCCCTAAAGCTAGCCTGAGTTCTTTATTAGTGAGCATGAAAAATGCTTCAATCACAGCACCAGATGGTACCAAACCAATTTAGACTGTCAGCTGAGGCCTACTCATTTCCTAGGACTTTGTCTAACATCAATGTTATTTCCCTCTGTGCCCATCCAACCCTGAGAGATGGTCTTGCTCCCATAATTCTAGTGTGAAATAATATCTTCGTCTACACAGGACCACACTCACTACTTCTGTTCATCTTGGTCAATTCATTCAACAAGCTTTTATTGAGGGCCTGCTGTTTGGACTAGGCATATTAGGGTATATCAAAGAGAAATTTATTTCTGATCAACAAATATTTATTGAGAATCTACTAGGAACATGCCAGGCACTTTAGTAAATGTTAGGTATATCAAATCATGGAAATGAGGCACTTGCTTTATAGAACTCATAGGTTTAGAGAGAGGTACAATCAAATTGCTCAGTGAGCATCTAGGTGGGGTAGGTGACCACCTTCTTTTGCTTTTGTTCTTTTAAGGACAGTTTCATTTGATACTCTATTTTCTCAATCTTCCTAAAATTGGCAGTAGCATAGTATGCATCTACATTCAAGGTTTGGCCACTAGCACAGAAGTAGATCATTGGGGCAGGAAGTAGGGATAGTCAATGGCTTGCCTATTTAGATCTTGCTATACAAACAGTGGTCGTGACATCATACTGGTAGTGTCACCTGGGGGTTTCTTAGGAATGCAAGTCCTGTTCTAGACCTGATAGATTAGAATTTGCAGTTTTATTAAGATCCACAGGTGACTTATATGCCCATTAAACTATAAGAAACACTGCTCTGCTAGTTATTTGTTCCCCCGGTGTTTCATCACGAAGGTAGGCTCAATGAAAGATCCCACATTTATGTATTTATTATTTTTTTAGTGAATATTTATCAAGCATCAAACATTCAGTACTTACTAGCTACATAATTGCTTTATGTACAAAGAAATGCTGGGCAGTTTGTTTCACAAGGGGTCTGAGTTTTGGCCTGGAGGCCCCAGTTGGGTGGATGGGCATCAGGGTCTAAAGGGAAAGTAACCACGGGCAGGCCAGTGACCTTTAAAGTATTTTGGCAAGAAACACACTCTGCAAGAGTGTGTTTTATATTGCATAACTGATCCAGTTGAAGATATTTCCTTAGGGAGTTCAATAACTAGAAAGAATCAATGTTCACCATTTATAGAACTAGAGAGAATCATCAAAGAAGCAAGCAGGAACCATGAAGTTGAGAGTAGACAGAGAACAAAAGAAAAAAAAACACACAGATATTGCCACCATTTTTAAGGGTTTACTTACAAAATGACTGGAAACTTCATATATATATATATATATATATATATATATATATATAATCTTTAATCATCACTGCACCACTGAAAGGTAAACTTCACTATTGTGTTTTTCAAATGAGCCATCTAGGACTCAGAAAAGGATGACATTAATAAACTCTCATCAGTTTATTAATGATCACTTAATCAGCAATAGTAAAGTCAGAATCTGAACCCAGTTTTAACAAGTTTTGAAGCTCAGATGGGCCAATTCACACATTATCTTCCTTCAGTTTAGGGCCTATGTTTTGGCTCTGATCTTGGCTTTGCATATTCTGGGGCTATTCAGGCTTAAGGGCAATGTCCTGGCACAACGCACTCTCCAGACTCACAAAAAGGAAGAGGCTCAGTGTCCTTGGGGGCTTAGGAGAGCTGCTTCCTCATACAAAGGGCCATAAAGTCACCGTGGAAACTATGAGTCCCTTCGTCCTGCCAGGATCTTATAATCTTTTAGGTGAAAAGAGATATAAAACAATGTAGTTATATCATTTTGAAGATTCAGAAACTTAAATCAGGTGATGGGATATTGGTGGTGCCTCAGAAGACAGGAGAAGAGCAGGGAGCTAAGTTAGCCCGAGGCTACAGGATCCCCAAAGACAGGAAGGAGTCTCCTGGGTGCCAGAGAAAAGTGTTAGTCATCTGCTCTTACTTCTCAAACAAGCATTTAATTTCAGGCCCGAGGAACACAGGCTGTATGCAAACATCTGCAAGGAATCTGCAGAGCCAGCAGGTAAGTTGAGAGAACCATTAGGGGACAAGAGTGAGACTTCAGAATTTAAAAGAGAGAAAAACAATAAATCAATGGCTATGCCCTGGCAGATTTGCATGTCAGCCAGAAGTGCCTAGTAGTTGTGCCTGCAACTCCAAACGTGGTGGAGTAGGAAGAAGGTTGATCAAAATCACTTTCTCCTGCTGCCACTGGTGGGATAGAGAGGATTCTAGAAGCCATTTACTTTATAGATTTAGTCTCAGAGAAGGGTACAGGTTCAGTCAGTTGCAATACCTCGGTATCTATAATTATATGTGTTAGGCACTGTTAGTGCTAACAACTATAGATGTGTTTTCCTATATTTCTTAGTCTCCCTAAGAGCCAGCAGGTGCTTGGGGTTATTCCATTGAAATACAGGCAGAGGCGATGCAAGTCACTTCCCAGCCTGGCTCTTAAACGCATCCTTCAACGGTCTCTTGCTCATGTTCAATGATTTCAAGGTTTCTAGAGAGTAGAGAGGTACAGATGGGGGAGAGCTGCCTTGTGGGTGTGGGACTTAAATATTCAGGATGAGCTTTTGAAAGGTTAAAGTTCGTTATCACAGCAAAGTCCAACCTACTCTGACTAACACAGTATCTTTTGTTTTTATTTTATATTGTTTGTCTCCCCCACCAGGCAGTCAGTACTGCTAGGATTGTTCGCCAGTGTAATTCCAACAAGTCCTAACATGTAGTATGTGCTTCTAGTTGTTTGATGAGTGAATAAACGAATCATTATATCACTTGGTATGTTTTGTCCTGCATTTTAGTTTTCTCTATTCCAAAAGCATAATCCCTCCTGAAGTGGATACTTTCTCCTCAAAGTTACCTTGATGTCAGCCTTTCCTAGAATTACCTGATTATTTGAGGCAAGGTTAGAAAAGTTCTCCATCCCTACCTTTGTTCGTATTAAGAATCCTTTTGAGGGTCTCCTTCTTCTGGAGAAATCCCTGCTCAAGGACACTAGTTCACAAAAAAAATCTCAGCACAGAGCTTCTGGGATATTTGCCTATGCTTGTCTTTAGACTGGAAATTCAGGATGGTTTTCTCAGAACACTGACACGGGTCTCTGCAGTCCATCTTCTGTTTTGCTTGTCTAATGTCCCTACCCAATTAAGTCAAAACTGCTAAGACTGAAAGAGATCAAGCTCTGTGTTATGCTAAACACTTCTGATGTCCCCGAGGCTCAGATCTGCACAAAATGGTGGAAAGCCACACAGAGTGATCTGGATTCAGGTCACATGAAGGGGTCCTGCTGGGTGGCCCCTTTTTTCTCTTTCTTTATGTGTAAATTTTACCTACTTAGCTCCTCAATTGAAACAAGATGAGGATTTGTTTGTTCTGCAATTAACTTCTAAGTGAAACTTTTTAGAACTGTGGGCTTTGAAGACCCACATTTCCCACCAGGGTTTTGCACCTCCATCCATTTCTGCTAAATACTCAGAGATCTTTCTGCTGAGAGATCACACTTCCATAAGATCTACTTGGAGTCAATTGCCCACATTTCTTAAACTTTGAAATGATAATATGATAACATCAACATGGATTTTTATTTGTAGCAAAGTGTTTGGGGCACTTGGGAATGCATCCCTAATAAAACCGACTCATTCAACAATTACCATGTCTCAGTTTGAGTCCCAGCAGAGAATTTGTGTATTTAGTACAAAGAGAACTTATTTAACCAAAATTTGATAAGTTATTCCTGGATTCATTCAGAGTGACTCTACAGTACTAGATATGTGTAAAGCTATTAATCACTCATGAATATTTAAGGTATTTTCTTGCTTAAATGTGAAATAAATACCTCACTCCTGAAGGAAGGGGTGGAGAAACAAGCAAGTTTGAGAGAGAACCACCGAGCAGTGTCACAAAGGTAATGTCATAGAAACTGCCGGGTCTGAGACAGCAGCTGGCATCCCACTGCCCAGGAGCTGCGTGGTTTGGACAAGTCTGACAGTGTTTTTGATGGATATGACTGGTTCCCCTGAGTGACCTCTACTACTGAGGAACTAAAGTTTTCTGGAAGGCTAAATACAGAGTAAAGCAATAATATGTAATTAACACAAAAGAATAGAATGAGTCTGCTGCTGAGTCTGCTTCCACGTCCCTGGTTTCTGTGTTTGTGGTGACCCTATGTATATAAACGTCTGTTTTCTTTTCTATTTCACTTGTTCCCTCTCTCATCCCATGCCAGGTGGACTCAGGCGCAAGTCCAGCTCAATCTTTCAGTATTTACAACATGGATCTAGGGGCCAAAGCCACTGACTTATCCTGCACTTTCTCTTGGGACCCTGGGGTGTGAGTTCCTCTGGTTTGGGGAAGCCAGGAGACATGCCTCAGTTTCCCGGCCCAGAACCATCATTGTAACTGGATTCAGTCTCACCTTGACTTTTAAGAGAAAGCAGACACACTTAGTGTCTGCCAAGAGTAGCTTCAACTTCCAGTGTTCACCTCACAGTGCCTGAGAAACTAAGCAAGGAAGAAAACATAATCAGACGGTCCAGCTTCCATCACAACGGTGTCTAAAACCTTTACTTACAAATACGCCATCTACCTTAAACGTGGAGCCCCACAGAAGGAGGGGGAAATTGCACATGGACCTGGCTGGGTCAGAGTGAAACTCCTGGTAGCACAGACAGGAAGTGCTGCTTTGGGGCAGTTGTATTTTTCTAGCCACATCAGCATGGCGATTCTTACTTCTCATTTAGACCCACCTGTGTGGAGCGGTTCCCCCATTCCAGCCCTCTCACGCCTATGTTCACCCATCACCTGCTCCCTGCCCAGAAGGGGACATGGTTCTCCTGGTTCCCTCCTACCCGCTGAGAGGTTTGCCATAGAAATCATTTGAACAGTTGAGAAATTCAGCCAAGTGGCACCACATGTGGCAGAATCTGTCTCTGTTTTTCTGCACAGTGGGGGTTTAGACATTTCAGGGGGCTCATTCCTATGTAGCTCAGCTTCCTCCCTCATCGAGCAGATATTTGGCAGGGAGAAGGAAATAAACATTAAATGGTCAACCAAGTTCCAGCCTGTATTGATTATATCATTCAGAGACTCCCCCTCACTCCTTGGCTTACACACACAGCACGGCATCATGAATACACAGCTGCAGGGACTGTGCCAAACGGCTCAGCCGGCTGCACACACTACCATCCATGGAAAACTCTTTTTCTTTTCTCCTGCTTGGGGTGTTATCATCAGGAGCCATGTGGATACTCCGCCAGCCAAGCAGCCACCTCTCTAGCACATCCACAAAAGCTGCAAGCTGGGAGCTGGGCTTTGCCTCCCCAGGGGACCTGGGTGTGGGGACCCAAGTGGGGAAGGGAGGAGGGGACAGTGTAATGCAGTCTATGGCGTCGGTTGCTCAGAAAGTAATACTGAGAAATAAATGTTATATTCCTGGGCAGGGCTATGATCAGAGCAGCAAACCTGATATAAACATTGTTCTTTTTAAAAACTCTCTAATAAGAATTATAGACTGTGTGGTTGTGCACTTGGTTGTACACTTGAAGAACTTTGGACTCCATGGTGCAGTTTGGGTGGTTACATAGAGGCAGTAGATACAGAAAGATTATTATAAACATCATGAGATAATCATGAACAACGCTGGGAGCTATACAACCAGGCTATACCTATACTTAATTTTTTCTACAATTCAATGGCATTTGTTGATAAAAATTTATTGTGATAACAAACATTTAAAATGGCATCTGTTTCTTAGAAGATCTTACGAGTATAATGCAGTCTTGCTAGTTGTAGGTCCAATGATGTATACAGAGCTCTAGAAAATTCATCTTTTGTATCTCAAATTTCGTACCATTTATTAGCTACAATTGTATTTAAAACTATCTGTTGTTTCTTGTTTGATGAAGAATGAATATCCAGTCTTCTCACACAAAGTAAGATCCAGCCCTTGCTGGGAGTCTCATCTCCTGCTTCCATACCTGTGTGCTATGCTTTGCCCACAGAAAAGCACTTGCTAAATCCCCAGACAAGGCAAATGTCTCACCAGGTAGTGTGGTACATGTTTAGAGTCCAAGCACGCTGGGCAGGTGAGGCAGGAAGTTTTCAAGTTCAAGCCCAGCCTAGACAACTTAGCAACAAGATTCCAGTCTGGCCCGGGAGGGGTGGGATTTGGACTTTGGAGAGGAGAGGGGTGGAGGTGGGTGCAAGTGCCTCTCTTTATGGAAGTATTAAGGCAAAAGGCAAAAGTATTGTATCTGGAGTGGAAAGGAGGTGATCAGCCTGTGCTGGAAGCTCAGCATCGTGTTCGATGAGACAGAGGTGATACAACCCCTTCATCCACACTGTAAAAAGGCTGTCATCAAACACAAGTGCCAGATGGAGACAGATGAGACTCCAAATTCCATGCATATGGCATGAAGCCAGGTTTTTATTTTTTGGTACCGGGGATCAAACTCACAACCTCATGCTTGCTAGGCAGGTGCTTAAGCCACTGAGCTACATCCCCAGCCCAAAGTCAGGGGTTTTGAGTTTTGAGATCATAGTTGTGAAATTTCAAAGCTCTGGCTGAGCTATGCTTGTGAGAAACCTGCTCCTGCGAGCTGGGAAGGAAGGGAGATAGGGAAAAATGAGGGAGGACACTGCTCAGGGACAGGAGCTTTGTAAGCAGTGTCTTAAAGGAAGGATGTAACGTGGCTCAGGGAGTTTGGAGGGACCCACGCTGGGGACTTTGTGGCCTGAACATTCTGCCTTTGAAAGTCTCTCCACCAGGGTTTTTGTCTGGTTCTCAGGTTTTTCAAAGTGATGAGTTCTGGGAGGAGCTTCATCAAAGGAAGAAAGCTCTAAGTCTCCAAATTCTGAAGCAAATGTACTTTTTGCTTCCTCATCCCTCTCACCTGTCCCCCAGGGTACTGAGTTTTCCTCTGTGCCATCCTCTACTGAAACTCTCTATTTCCAAGGCCACAATTGGTGTGCGAATTTTGCACTCACAGCGTTCTATTTGGAATCGTGTTGAGCAAAAAAGCCTCTTTGTAGAATGAGTTATCCCACGAGCAGGATCAAGTCGAGGACACTCACACAGAAGCAGGAGACGGTGGGGACCTTCTTCTCCCTGCTCTTAATTATGGAAGCTTGAGGAAGACCGAGGAAGGTGAAGGGACATCTCCATCCACTTCATGTCCCTGAACTTCTTTTGTTCAACCTCATCTGCAGCTAGCAGTCAGGCCCCTAGAGGGCACTGTGTGCCCGGAAATGAAGTTCTCCTAAGTTTCTATCACCCTTTCCTGCTGGGGGTCTATTGTTTTTGTTATACAGTACTTCATTTTCTCCCAGAAAGGTTTTTCTCTCTTTTTGTGCCTGTGAGTTTGCGTGAGTGTGCGTTTCCTCCTTTAAAAGTGAGTTTAGTGTGTATGAACCTGGCCTGTCATCCTCTCCCCAGGTCTTTGGAAAGCTCTCTTCTCCCCTGTATTCTCCAGCGCCCCCCAGTCTGACCCACAGCGCACCTCCCCCAACCCCAATTATTTCAGGCTGGGGTCACCGTCACAGCTCTGCCAATGCATCTCAATCCTGCCTCACAGCTGCTGGGCCGACTCAGCCACGGCTCTCCATCCAGGGCAACTGAGCCTTGATTTATTACATCCCTTCGCGCTGGTCCTGGTCTCTCCTCGGGCGAGACTGCTGATCATGCCACATTTTCAAATTGGTTCTGCACTGCACACCAGTGTCTGGGAAGGGACAATGATTTGGCTCTGAAACTCATTTCAGGGATGATGGCCCTCACTCAGGGGCTGACCTCTGCCCTCTGGACACAAAGGACACCTGGCTTCCTCCCATGTGGAGGAGGTGGGTGGTTATTGCTTCCTGTCGCCTCTGCCTGAATGTAGACGCCCACATACACACAAATATTCACACGTGTGCCAGTGCACCGGTGCGGACATTAGGTCTGAGTGATGCACAAACACTTTGGGAGTTCTGAAGAGCCGAGCACCAGAGACTGCTTGCATAGCCCTGCGTTTCTCCTCTCATCCGACAGAGCTACGAGTTTTCCTTTCCATGTGCTACACACAAGGAACAGAAGGCCGTGTCTTCAAGAGGGGACATTACTGTCAGTGGCTGGCGGGAAGAGGATAGCGCAGGACCCGAGAGCTGGGTGCATGAGGGGGCTGGGAGAAGTGTGGGGCACCCCTCACTGAGATAGCGGAGACCCACTGGTGGCTGCAGGCGCAGCAGGAGGGTAACTCCTTCCCTGGGACACGGCCTGGGAGCCAGTCAGGGAGCAAGCCTTCTGGACAGCAGCATGACTAGAGTGGCAGAATTTTTATTTTTGTTTTCTTCTCCACATTTTTTCCCCCTCCATCTGTGACGTTCTTCCCTCTTATGGGTACTTTGGCCTATTCTGCCAAGAGGAAGCCCTGCAGTCACAGGTTGGCAATACTGGACAGGACAGAGAGGTCACTGTCTCAACGTTAATCTCCATTTTCTACCTAAAGAGCAGGAGTTCATCTCTCCTGCAGATGTAATGATAATAATTGCAGTTATCATTCCACTATGCATTTTTTACACTCAGAGTGCAGTATTAAATGTATTAACGCACTTATTCTTCAGGATAATCCTGGTAATATTATGACACCGTTTATAAATGTGAATTCTAATCTACAGGGCGGATGGCTTCTCTGCAGAGTGAATGAGAGTCAGAGCAGAGTCCGATCCAAGCTCTCTGGCTCTAGATGTCACATATAGATATGTATGTCCAAATCCATATGATTATTGATTTTTTTACTATGTACCTCATATTTTACATATATTACCTGAAATCATCACACAGCTGTTTCATTTATCTAGTTCTCCCATCACATCTATAAACAATTTAATTCTCAGAAATGTTAAATAACTTGCTGTAGACAGTAGAGCTCATATATTGCAAGCAGGAGGGCTAAGCTTTGAAGTCTGAGTTAGTTCCATTTTTTGCAGTTTCCACAAGTCTAAAAGCAGCCCTGCCCTAGGAGTATTTGCCTGTTAAAAGCAAGGTAACAGAAAAAGGTTCACTTACTGTGGAATATGACTTTGCTTTAGTAGCACTGCAGAACTAAGCAAAGGATATTTAGGGATATTTTTGAAACATGCAAACACGACCCTTGGATAAGCATCTGCTGAGCACCACTTTGCAGAGGTCTTGTAACACCCTGACTCAGAGGGAGAAAAACTGGGTTCGAGTTAGGGCTCCATGTCTTATTGGCTGAGGGCAATTTGTGTGAGTCACTTAATCACTGCAGGCCTCAACTTCCTCATCTGTAAAATAGAAATGATAATCCCAGCTCCAGCCATCTCACAACTTATTGGAAATTGTGAAGCTCATATATATTTATTATTATTATGTGCTATGATTTAAGAGTTGAAATTTATTGCTTATAAGAGGCCAGCACTCTATTGGGTGTGAGAAGGAGGCTTGGAGGTAAATGGGAGTCAGTTAGCTCTTTGAGTAGGCTGGCCAAGGAAAACACCAACTGCTGCCATCAAGGACAGGAGTCACTGCTTTATGCTACTTCTGGATAGAGAAGAATGAGAAGATGGCCCATTTAGGTGGTGAAGAATACTACAGAAGCCAACGTCCCTCTACTTCCCAAAGCTAAACATGCACCTGAGAAACACAATAGAATAAAAGCATCTATGCATTGTAACACATAAGCAACAGTTTCTATGTATTGTACAACAATTTTTGTCTTAAAACAAAGATCAAAAGTAGCACAATAAACTAATACTCCTTCATTGTAATTCAGGTGATGGAGAGACAGTCACCAAGGTGCGACCAAATAGTTGCATTATTTTTAAACAAGTAACCAATTTAGAAAATACTAACCTGAAATTCTTTTTCAGGCTCCTTTGCTTGCAGGCGGAGGCTTTTCTCTCTATTACTTTTCTGGACCCTGTACCTTCAGCAAGCTCTTAGGCACTAATCATCTGATGCTCCTGAGTAGAGTGGGGTGGTGATGAGAGACGTGCTACACTGTGAGCGTGGTGAAAGGAGGGACTGAGTCATAGCCATGGACATGCTTGGAAAACTTTAAAACCCCGATACTGTTATTAAAACGTAAGGGCTGTTTTGTTTGGGATGAGTACAGAGCACAGGTATGCTGGCCAGCCCTTAATATATTCTACTAATCTGTGTTTATATAGTGTGCCGAGGACATCTTGGTTCCTTTGTCCTCTTCTTCTTGGTCACTGTACCGTAATCTAAAGCCCAGTGTGGTACCTATTACATGGGGAGCCAGAAAAAAGTTTGCTGAGCATGTGCAGAAAATACTGTATGTCTCCTCTTTCTTAGATGAAACATAGGAAAGAGAGCTTCCTTTGCATCTTTTTCTTTCTTATGACATTAGACAATAATAACTGATCAAATTTGCTTCACTCTGCCATTATACTTCGTGTGCGTGCATGTGTGTGTGTGTGTGTGTGTAGGTAGGTAGGACAGAAAAATACAATATATTCCCATAGTTCTAAACCAATCTCTATCTTGAATTTGTGCTGCTTTTTGGCAACAATTTAGGAGATTTCTATCTTTAGAAGAGAACATATATCTTGAATATTTAAAAAAATAAATTTGGATTTGAGGGAGAATAATGAATAATAGATATCTATTATGAAGGGTTAGATTTAATCTCAGATCTGTCCCACTGTATATCTGTCTCTATGGATGCTTTTAACAATGAAAAAACAAAACAAAAATTTGTACAGGTACCAGGGGAATAACATGAGTGCCATGGAGGGCACTCGTGCATTTCCCATGTTTTCAGATCTGTCTTACCAACTTTACTGTTGCTAGGAAAAAACACTAGACAGTAACAAATTAAAGGAAGAGAGATTTATTTTGGCTCACAGTTTCATGGAATTTAGTTCATGGCTGGTGGGATCCAAGGCAATACAGAGTAATGAAGGGCCTAGTAAAGAAACCTGCTCATCCCATGGTACATAGGGAGCAGAGAGAGACAAAGGAGGAGTTTGAGAGAAGCATACACTCTTCTAGCCACTCTCCTCCTCATCAACTTCTTCCAACTCTGCGTGACCTCCTAACAACATGTTTGACATCTGAATTCATCAGTGAATGGATCCACTAGTGCATATAGTACCTGCCATGATTTAATCATTTTCCAAACACGTGATCCTTTGGGAGAAAATTATAGATCTAGCCATAACACCCTTTAAAAAAAGTGCTTTTTTCATGTTCTTATGTCTGCCTGGGCCACCATTTTCTCAGTGTTAGATAAAATCCTTTTCATAGTCAGAAGGACTAGAGCATGTATTGCCTTTCCCAAGCAGTTGGACATGACCTGTGTTATGGTTTGTATCTGGCCATCCCCCCAAGGCCTCATGTAGTATTGGTGAGGGTCTTCCACACATCTAGAGTGTCTGAGTGTGGATTAAAGGTGTGATACTGGGATTAAGGGTATGGCACTAAATCCACTGATTGCAAACAGCATTGTTCTGGAATAGTTGAGCAGATTTGCTGAACAGAGAAGCCCCATCTTGGGTGTGGCTTGCACCATGCAAATAGCTCATAGCCTGGAATGGATAAAAGGGAAAGGCAGGGTTGGTGAGTGCTACCTTTTGTGTGCCATTCATGGACAGTTTCTCCTCTGTGATTCCTTCCCTCTTGGCCATGCTACCCTGCATTGGAGCCAGTCAACTTCAGACAAAAACCTCCACAAACTGAGCTGAAATAAATCTTTTCTCCTTTAACTTTGGGAGTTGGGCACTTTGTTTGAGTTATAACAAAAGTAACTAAGACAGATTTTGGTATCAGAGGAGTTAGGTCATTGCTATATTACCTGTTCATATGGTTGAGCAGCCTTTGGAACTGGCTTGAGAAAGAATTTGGGAGTTTTGAGGATGCCAGCTGAAGAAGTAGCCCTGGAATGCTGTAAGTTAACACTGGTGGGAGGTTCTAATGAGAGCTCAGAAGACCAGAATGCTGATAGAAATGCTGCCAGTAAAGACCAGGCTCAGGAGGTTTCCGTTAAGAAGGAGGACTGAACTGGCTGTTGTATTCCAGATGGTGTGTTATGCTTTGGCAGAATATTTGGCTGCATTTTGCTCTTTCCAGAGACTGCTTGAGACTAAGTGTGGTAGACTAATTAATCTGGTAGAAGAAGTTTCAAGGCAGTCTAATGTTGAGACAGTGGCATGGCTTTTGTTGGGGATTTTGAGCCAGATCTGTGTTGCAAATCAACTGCAGAGGACCCAGCAGAATGATTTTAAATGTCCCCCAAAGAGTCATGTGATCACAGGTGGACTTTTCTGGAGGTGGCTGCATCCAGGATGTGAGAATGTGGCTTAAGGGTGTGACACTGGGATTAAGGGTGTGTGGTATCCAATTAGTCTACTGATTGGAATTAGTGTATTTCTGGGTGTAGTTGAACAGATTTACTGAAAACAGAAACCCCACCCTGAGTGTGGGTGGCATTGCCCAAAAGACTTGTAGTTTAGACAACCTTGCTGATTGTTGCTTGCTACCTGCTGCCGTCTACTTGCCATGCTGTGCACTGCTTGTCCTTCTGTGACGTCTCTCAGCCAAGCTACTCTGCACTGGAACCAGCCGGTTGTGAACTGCAATCTCTACACTGTGAGCTCAAATAAACCTTTTCTTTTTTCTCTTTTGGTGCTGGGTATTTTGTTTTAGCAACAAGAAAATAACTAAGACCACTCATTATATCTTTTCATCACCCATGAACTCTTGTTGCAAGGGACTGTTTTAGGAAGTTTACCATATACTGTCTGTGTTTGGGGTACATTCCCTATCTCCCTGGAAGATAGCAATTATCTTTGTGAAAACAGAGACATTTTGTTAATTTTTCTGTACTAATTCTCATGTGTTACCCATTGGAAATGCTCACTTAAACCCTGTCGAACATATACAAAAGAGTAGGATGAAAAATCAGATTGTGTATGAGCATGAACAATTTTCTCCCTGAGCTCACAAATACAGATGTGATGCAATGCTTTGCCAAATGTCAGGCATGATGGATCCTGAGCATTGTCTTCGTTTACTCAAGGTAATCAGTGAACCTCCTATTAACTTCATGAAGAACTAACTGCCTGTGAGTGGGATTTCCATGCTTTCCTGTTACTTAAGAAACCCTCTCCAACAATTCTCCCGTTTCTCTCACACAACATCAAAATTCCTCTTTACCAAATGGTATTAATTCATGCACAACATGCCATAACCTACCCTTCAAAAAAAAAAGAAGAAAAAATAAAAGTCTCTTGTTGGCTTTCCATTCTTCTAATGAAAAAAAAAAAAAAAGAGGAAAAGATGAAGAAAAGTGCTTTGTTGACCTTGTGTCCTCTCTAGTTACTGTCTCATGTCTCTGTTTCCTGTGATACTAGAAACTTCTTGAAGTTCTTTTCCGCTATTACCAACAAGTTTGATTTCTTTTGCACCCAGCTCAATCAGCCTATTGCCTCCTCCTCTTCCTTCTTCCTCCTCTCCCTCTTCTTCTTTCCCCCTTTTCCTCTTCCTCATTGGTGCGTATTAGTTTTACAGGCTAATGGGTTTCATTTTGCTACATTTTTGCACACATGTAACACACTTTGATCATGCCCCTCATTATTCCTTTCCCAATTCCTCCTGCTTCTTCAAACTGCTTTCTCTTTTTGCAACAGGCTCCCCTTTGCCCTCCCCCCAGCCCTCTCCTCATATTCTTGCCTCCACTTATTTATCAAAGTGTTCTGGCTAAGGGCAACAAGAACCTCCTTCTTGTGAAATCCAGTGGCCCATACCCAGCCTTCATTTCCCTCCCTATCATCAGTGTTTGTCACGAGTGATCACTCTCTGGGTTCAACTTGGTTTCTGGAGTACCTTTCTCCTAATTTCCTGGTACACTTCCCATCTCATTAAGAATTCTTTCTGTCCTTTTTGTTGATTTTTCCTCATAGATTTTTAAACTCTAGAGTAACCTATGGCATAATGTAAGAGAGTCTTCTCTTTTCTCTTTATATTCACTTGCTAGGTGATGCTAGCCAGCCTCGTGCCTTTAAATATAATCTGTACACTAAGAACTGACACAGGCATAACTCTAATTCTGACCTCTAACATCCACTCAGCTTTCTAGGTGTCATTTATCCTTGGATGTTTTAAGGACATTTCAAACTTAGCACATCTCAAACCTCATGCCTACCTGTCCCTTCACACATATTTTCCATTATAATAAGTGGAATTTCATTCTTACATTTTCTAAGGATAAAAATCTGGTCGCTTTATACAGTCTTACCAGCTCTATCTTCAAGATGCATTCAGATCTCATCCACTGCTTGTGACCTTTGTTTGTATTCTTGTTTAAGTGTTCTTTTCATTTCTTGTGTGTAATACTGGGTATTGAATACAATGCTTTGCACTGAGCTACATCCTTAATCTTTTTTTTTGTTGTTGTTGTTGTTGTTTTGTTTTTTGTTTTTTAAAACTTTTTTTAAGTTTCTACGTTGCTCAGGCTGGGTTTGAATTTGTAATCCTTCTGCCTCAGAGTGCTGAGATTATAGGTGTGCATCACCAAGCCCAGTTAAAAGAGAGTAGTTTTTCAAAATTTGGCATCTCACTCTGTGTTGGTTTGTTCTACTCTCTTGTGCTCCAAAAATAGGATCTCTTTTTCTATGTCAGAATAGTACAATTCACTCAGTGTATGGGATTTAAGAACTAGTGGGAACAATATTTTTAAACAAAAACTCTGAGATATTATGGCAAATGCCATTCATCTGTTTAATCTACTAACAAGTCTTGAGCGTGAATGGGGTATCTTGCTTGTCTACTGGTTAATGGTTCCATGGACAGAGGAAGGAGAGACTCAGTTCTGCTTCTCTTGTGCCTTGGATAATTCCCATGAAGAGGAAGTGGAAGTAGGCCCAAGGGATCAGATGGGAAAGGCATGTAGAAAAACAGTGATCATAAGGAACAAACAATATTTTGACATCTGTCACCTTTCAAAGCCTTGCATTTCTGCCCAATTGTAAGGTTTGTAGGAAGGTAGGCAGCTCCCAACCTGGAAAGACATATGGTTGAAATTAGAGAAGAAAGACAATTATAGAGAAAGCTACTGAATGGAAGGCTGGAATGATTTTGTGGGAGCGCTGAGCCCCAGTGTGTACCCACATCCATGCTGGTTTTCATTTATCAGGGTAGGAGCTTGCCTGGCCACATGGCTAATGTGCTCTCACAAACTGTGCCAGATGTTCCCAATAAAAGAGAGTCCTTCTTTCTCTATACCATTATTGGCATAATATTTTTCTATGTTTCCAGCTATTGTGGAGGCATTGATGACAGTTTGATGGGCTAAGGACTCACTCTGGGTTTGATTGTATTTCAATCATGAAAACCCAAAACTGAAAGGAAAGTTAATAAGAGCCAACTATCTCTCTGGATGGAAAATACAGGATCAGTACCTCAGGTAGGACATTTTGAGAAAAAATAATTTCACATCAGGATGGTCCCTGAGGCAGCTGTATAGAGACATAGCTGTTGGCTTCCAGGTGCAAGACACAGGAGATACAGATTCTAAGGCCTAAATTGTAGGTATCCTAAATCAATCAGTGTTCACTAGAGAAACAGATTTAATGTAAGATGTATAAATATGTAAAGATTTACAAGGTAGGATTATAATGGTCACCCAGAGTCAGGTGAGGAAGAGTGCAAAAGGATCCTGTCAATGGTTGAAATCCTGGAGCTCAGTGTAGCATCCCATGGGAGTCCATATCAGGAGACCAAAGGGTCAAAATGGAAGGTGGAAGAATCTGTGCTGGAAGCCAGGAGACGATGTCCAGGGTGAAGGCAAAGACTGGAACTCCTTCAAAGAAACAGAAATGAGCCTTCTTGTTTCATTTTCTTTTTGTTTCATTCAGACTACAAAACTCTTAAGAGGTTTGTACCCTCCATACCCTGGGTGGACCTTCTGTTTTCAGCAAATCCCTTCCGCCACACCAGAACTATGTTAACCCCATGTAGCTGAGTATTTCTGACTCAGGTTGACACTGTCAGTTAGCTGTCATATTCACTATGAAGCAGGAAGACAAGAGAATGGGATGGGAAAGATCCTGGTCACTACCAAGGTGGAGCGTGGACTAGACCATCTTTAAGGATACTATGGTGTGTGAGTGTTAGCTGTCATTCCAACAAAATGCTCAACTACAAGAACGAACATTTAACGGCCACTTTTTGGAAGACGTATATCTATATTTTATGAAATGCTATATATAAAATACATATATATGTATCTAAGTTTGTATCTATATAGATTTTTTCAAGGGTCTATAAAATATCAGTAACCTCTTATTTTGCCTCACATCATTCTCAGGCTTCTTTCCTCATTTTTGTTCCCTAACCCAAAGGTGTCTTAGAATATTTTGACCCTGTCTTTCCTAGTGCCAAAAGATCCTAGTCTCACTCATCCTGGCTGAGGACTCTGAGGTCAGAAACTTGGAGCCATCTTTTCTCACGTTATGCAGAAAAGTTTAAAGGGCCATCAGGCACTTTAAACTTTTCTTTTCTCACCACAGGACTGAGTTTGGCACTTCAAGTCCTTGGAATAGAGCATTTTGCAAAATCAAAAGCAAAACCAAACAGGAAAACAAGATCATTTCCTTTTGCTAATATGGATTTCTGATGGCAGAGCTTCCTTCTATAGGGATAATAGATCCTTTCCTGAAGATGGAATTTTCTTTATAAATGAGGCACAGTTTCATTGAAGACAAAACTGATTAGTAGGAGAAATGTTTCTTGAATTCAGGTGTCCTCGATGTGTATCCTTTCTTGAATTCTACTTCCATTCTTTAAACCCCAGGGAAATTATATATATGAGAGAAGTTCCAACTGTTTCATTATAGGTCTCAGTTCAGATCTCAGATAGTCAAGTTTTTGCTGCAAGAAAGTCCAGGTGGGAGAGGCAGCTCTGTGCAATGGGGTAGAGAGATATATATATAATGCAAGGGGCCATAATTCTATCCACTACAAGAGGAGAATAAAAACGAGAACTCTAAACTGGCAGTGTGATGGGAAAAATTCTTAGCTAAGGCTAGGTTGAGTTTTCCATGCAGAGCCTTGCATTCTATTTCATGACACCTAAACCCAATCCAGAAAAAAAAAAACAAAACAAAACACATTGTTAGGTCACAACTAGCCAACCTTGTCCTAGCTAAGGGTCTTGAATATGGGACCCAGACTGTAGACCCCTCTTTTGTGTTCTTGGGGTGACAAACTGGCTTGGGTCACTATAGTATTAGTCTTTTAACTTCTGTATCCTCACCTCTCCTTAACTCTCCCTTCACTACTGCTACATCTTTCTGCCACGGAGTGGGAGTTAATCATAGGCCTCAAACTTCAGGTCAAGGACAGCTCATTCCATTGTTCTTTATTCCACTATCAATATTCAGAATGACTGTCAGTACTAGTGACCTGTCTGTGCCTCATCACTGAATGAAATGAGGGTAATGGTAATATAGTTTCGAGAGGCTGTTAGAATATACACTTAAAACTGTCATAAGTATGAGGTAATTATGCATCTTGTTTTATTTTTAGTGGGCATAAACCTCCCCCATCGGCTTATTACTCCCCCACTTTTTCCACCTAAATTGTTCTTAATAAGTGAAATTCCCACAGTGAACATGCTGGATGGATTAGATACTTCCTGGTCAGCTATTTATACAGCTAACATCGGGTATAAAGGCACAATTTATCCGTAACTAGACATGTATCATATAGCTCCAAGTTTATAAAGAGAAGATTAAAAAAAAACTCAAGATACAAAACACACCAAGAAGCCTGAGAAGTGTCAGGAGGCAGAAGAAAAGGAGGAACCTAAAATCTTAAAGCAAAAACGAAACCCCTAGAGAACTCTAGAGAAGTTAAAATCTGTATCCAGTTGGTAATGTAGATAATGTGATCCGCATTTGTGTTCCTAGTTTTACAAAGGACTTCATATTAACTTATATTTACAGTCAAGGATTTATTGTGCTGTTTCTAGTAGTGGGTAAAAGGGAACATTGCTCTACCTAATAAAACACTAGTACAAAGAAGAAAAAAAGGAAGAAAAATATAATTGGCAAACCAAGATTGGACTACTGAGAGGCATATATGTGAAAATCTGAGAAAAACTAGAATGTGGACAATGATAATTGAATAAGATACTGTAAATAGTGGCCCTGCCAGGTGTAAAGAGGAAAAATATGAATGAATGAACTAATAGTCTGTTTAGGATACTGGCTGAGAACCATGCAGTGTTTTTATCTCTGTGAGGCTTCTTTGAGGATCTCAAGATAACCATTTTTTCAAGGTTCTTTTGCTTATTATTAATATTGCATGGAAATTGGCCAGGGAGTAGCCAACTTCATTTAGACAAATACCTCTTAATCATTTCATGTACAGAATGGCTGACGTGACATTCCAAATCACAACCTTCTTGGTTTCATTTCCATGTGCCTAGTTTTTTAGGGAAAAAAATTATAAATATTTAAATTCCTTGTTATCAAGCATTCAAGTCCTTAGAATGGTGATTTTATTAAATCATTTATTCAGATGTCACCATTGGTAACAATTCACTAAACTGTTGTTAATTTGCAGTTAGCTGAGGAAATGCCAAGAAGCCAGGTAAAATCTTCCCATCATAGTCTACAAGCACAAAGGAGATTTTGTCAAGCACTTAAGTCAGGCAAATAAGAGGTGCAGAATTTCTCTCCTCTATCAGAAGAGCTCCATCCGTAAAAATAGTCTGATAAATATAAATTCAGACAGTTGAGCCATTTGACATTCAAAACATTCCCCAACTTCGAATGCAACAATGGTTTACATTCTTCAGTGTCAAAGTTGGAGAATTATGGTCATTTAATTTTTAAGTACTAAACTAGTAGTTTTTCTGCAACAGTAATTTCATTGTGAAATAAGTAGTCTTATTGAGAATCTACTTATTGAATCCTTAGGCCAAATTTTTAGACAAAGCAATTTTATGAGTAGGTACATGTCACAAGTTCTATTTGACAGTTATTTACAGTTTCACCTATTGGCAAGTTACTAGACAGTAGTCCAAGCAGGTGTGGCTAAGGTGCTAGCAGATATTACACAATGTTTTGCCATATTGTAACCCTTATTTCCAATTTAGTGCTACTGCCCTTGAGGAATTAGATATTGATGATATTAGTAGCATTTTTTAAAAAAAATATTGTTTAGTGGTGATTGAGATTCCAGATTTTAATTCCTCGATGCAAGATGCAAACTACTGATTGTCACATGAATTTCTAATTATCAAAGGGTTAAACAATCAATATCCACAGAGATATTGAACCTGTGCTTGCAACTTTTAGCAGAACAGGAAGGAGAGGAAGTTAACTCCAGGTTGAAGGTGTCTTCTTAGTTGACTTGGGCTACTATAATAAGAGATATATACAAGGTAGCTTAAACAATAATCTTATTTCTCTCAGTGCTGGAAGCTGGCATGTCCAAGATCAAGGTACTGACAGATTTGGTGTTTGGTGAGAGCCCTCTTTCTGACTTGCTCCATCGGTAGGGAGAGAGAAGGTACTCTAGTCATCTAAACCTAATTTAGGTTAAGTCTGACTCCGTCTCATAAGGGTCCACCTTCTAATGTCATATTGGGGTAAAGGTTTCAACATATGAATTTTTGGAAACACAAACATTTAGTATGTAGCAGTGGGCAACATAAGCCAATAAGGGAAAATTAAAACATCACATGAGGTCTTACCTTTCATGGTGATCTTTAATCCTCTTCCAGGAACTATATCTTTCTTCTTTTTTACTTTTCTTGCTTCTGTTAGTTACTGCAATCCATTTATAATCTTTCTGCAAATCATCATCTTCTAGAGAACGTACCTATCTCCATCCAAGGATTTTTCCCAAACTTTTATAATACAGTGGTCTTTAGTATTGCATGATTTTACCTCTTAGTTATTTTTAAACTCCAGGAAGTCATTTGTTCAAATTGGGTTCAGAGCAGTGATTCCATAAACTATATTATTAACACAAAAATTTTCTTTCACTAATTTGAAGTCTGGCTCTTCTTGTCATTTCTTTGACCTAGTTACAGTTAATCTGCTAATTGCTCTTTGGTATTAGCACTTTAAGTTCTAATATCTTTTAAATTTCTTCTTGCCTTTCCCAAGTGCCATACTTTGTTTTTCCATTCTTTTTCTTTCTGAAATATTTACTTGTGATTTTACTTTACCTTCATTTCACAGCATCATGTTCACTGCAGTTTTTGTTATTGTTGTTCTCATCTTTCCAGCTTTTATGTTGGCATTAATGCAGTTCTCCATCATTCACTGTGGTTCTACAGCCAGATAGACCTGGATATTGCTGAAAACCTGAATGAGCTTGGAAAAACCATTTCCCTTAAGCCTTGAGAGAAGAGCACAGCTCACCTGACACCACTGTTCCTGTCACTGGGATCACAGCAGAGAACCCAATTGAGCCTACAGGACTTTTGACTTACAGAACTATATATATTAGTCAGCTTTCCCATTGCTGGAATATGAAACCAACCAAATTTAAGGAGGAAAGGTTTATTTTAGCTCAAGATTTCAGGAGATTCAGTCTATGGCTCCAAAGCAGAAGTATCATGGTGGGAGTACATGGTGCTTAGTTCATTGAGATTAAAAACATAACAAGGAAGCAGTGCAAGAGAAGAGGGGACCAAGGAGCAGATATGGTACTCAAGGTCACAAATTCATGACCCACCCATATATACTCAAAAAGTATGCTTTACTAATCCCCTGTGCAACTCCAAAGTGAATGAAGTTGAAGCTTAACTATCACATCATGAGATAATAGATGGTTATGTTTCAAACCACTAAGTTTGTGGCAGTTGATTACTTACTCAGTAAGAGAACACCAATGTGTTTCTCACTCCTGATTCAAGCATAAAATAGAAGAAATATTGGGGACTGCTACAAGGAAAAACACATAACAAGGGTATGTAGAATTCAGTGCTTCCTACCCAAGTGGCAACTGTGACAAATTAGGAAAATCATTGCACAGGGAGATTTGGGTACTCAGTTAACAGTCACTTAACAGTTGAGCTTCTGTGTCTTTGCTGTTTAAATCCAGATCATGTATTAAGCTCATAGAGTAGAAGGAGTACTTCAGGTAATTGATGTGGAAGAGCTTTTAAAAATGTACCAAACTGGTGCACAGTTAGTATTATATTTAAGCAAATCTAAAACAGGCAAATTTGAATTTGCAGCCAGATATATAAGGGAATGGAGGGGATGATTCCAGTCTTTTACTGAAGTAGTTTTCTCCTTTTCTTGAGACCATTTCCTAAAGTTTCTGTTTATTCACTTGCACTTGCTCATGCCATGAAATGAGGGATGGGAAGGGATATTACTATGAACATTCTCCCAAACAAAAACAACAGTAAGGAAGGATGCTTGTTCTATCAATTGTCACTTATAGAAAAGTTGAAGAATATTTTTAAGTATTTTTGTTCCCTCATTTGTTTATTCATTCTGATTCATTTGTATATTGTTTTTTGCATTGATTAATACTACATGCCTTTAGTTTCTATATCAGGTGTTTAGTAAAGCACTGTTCTACTCATAAGCCTTTGATTTAAGTCTAAGAAACTAACTGCTGTTATCTGTTTTAGTAGAGCTATTTTTTAAATTTCAAACTTGTAATTTTTATTGTTGTTGTTCATTTTGTTGTTGTTGTTGTGGTTGTAAATGTGCTTCACTTTGTTGTCCAAATTACAGGAGTTAAAGTCCTCACGTTAAAAATACATGCCTGTCACAGAGAGAATTGCCATCTGACGTATGCTGCCAAAGTTTGTTTCCATTTTGTATCCAAGCTTATCAGACTTTAGACCCAGGAATCTGCTGTTCTGGATCTTGTCATCAGTCAATACTGTATTGAAGGATTTCTTTCACAAAAAGACTCCTGCAGCAGAACTTGAGACCTGTTTGGTAATCAGTTGTATTTCATTGAACTTAGCTTTGCTGGAAAGTGGGGGAAATGGCAGGGCAAATCCTACCTCTCTTTGCCAATTGGCACTTTGCTTTTGGTTTTTTGTCAGATCAGAGATTAATATGGATTGTATTTTGTTGACTGGAAATTTGCTGAGGGTGAAGAGGGCCTTCACCAGCCAGACTTATCAGCTCTTAAATCAGTTGGGAGGTCATGCATGCTCAGGAATATTCAGATGGCAGAGCAACTGACTGAAAAATAAGCAGAAAAGATAAAGTTGGCCAATATTTCCAAAATTGCTATACAGATTTAGTGTAATCCTGATCTAAATTACAACAGCATAGTGCACAGAAATAGAGAAAACAATCCTAAAATTCACTTGGAACCAGAAAAGACCTACACTGGTGTCTGAAGTGAACAGAAAATTCTCAGATGAAGAAGTAGAAATCACAAATAACTATATGAAAATATGGTCAACACCACTGGTTTTTTGAGAAATGAAAATTACAACAACACTATGATTCCATCTCATCCCAGAAGAATGGCTAACCTCAAGAAATAACCAATAACAAGTGCTGGTGGTGGTGTAGGGAAAACGGAACCCTTCTTCACTGTTGGTGGGAATGCAGATTGGTGCAACCACTATGGAAATCAGCATGGAGAGTCCTCAAAAAAGTAGGGCTAGAAGCTCCATTCAACCCAGTTATTCTTCTTCTTGATGATGCTTTAATTTTTCTTCCCAAAATTAAAGCATCATACTGTAGCAATATATGCACACCCATGTTTATAGAGGCACAGTTTGCAATAAGTAAATGTTGGACATATCCCAAATGCCCAAAACTGATGAATGTATAAAGAAAATATGATTTTTTTAAAAAATATAATGGAGTACTATTCTATTCTTCCAAAAAGGATAGGCTTGAGACATGTCTAGCTAAATGGATGCACCTTGAGGCCATATTGCTAAGTAAATTGGACACACTTATGTAAATAACACACTTATTGGTGTGAAAATCCAAATGTATAAGTAAGGGCCAAAATATATAATATTGTGAAATAGGGAGAAAAAGTTCAAATGGGAAGGGGAACTGTGGTGGGGGTAGAGGGAAAGGAAGGAAGGGAAAAGAAAAAAATGACAAGAAAAGAAGGAAGAAATGGGACCAAAACTTTTGTAAATAAAGGGGGAGGAAAGGCTAGAAGGATGTTAGGGGAATGGGAAAAAATGAATCAGGTTATGTCAGGTATAGGTACAAACTCCATATAATCAATATGATCATTATGTATACCTAAAATGTACAAATAAACTTAATTAACTAAAAAAAGATAAGGTTGGCCAATATTTGCAATACATGTAAAGGCAAGTCATGGGACATACATTTCACAGAGGTCTAAGGGACATGAATCACAAGGATTAAGGGAGGAAGGAAAGTAGTCAAGAGTCAGGAAAGTCAGGAGCAGAAGGGAGATGGAGGCAGTAAGTCTGGCTGTAAGTCCCTAGGGTAGATCAAAGGAAAGTTCCTGTCTGTGGTAGAGGTAGGAAAACAGTTAGTAGGAAGGACTTCCATTCAGTGATTAGTGTGTTTTCTTTTGACTTGGCCATTCTTTTTAGATGAGTTTTGTCAGAATAATAATTGTGAAAGAATAGCCACAATATTCCATCGTTGCCTGTCAATCAGGAGTCTGTGCCTTCCCAAGAAATACATTTCTTGGAGGCGAGTAGCAGCTCGCCAGGGCAGGCCCAGAAAAGTTTGGGACCATCGATCCCGGAGGCTGGGTGCCTGCCCAGCCATCTTAGGTCATTGGACTAGGCTCCAGAGGTTCCGCGGGCTTGAGTGGACTGTGCCCAGTGACCTTCATTCAACCGGGGGAGCCAGGCCCACCAAAGAGGGAGCCAAGCCGGTGCTGCTCGGTGAGGTGAGTTGCAGCTCACCAGGGCAGGCCCGGAAGGGTTTGGGACCATCCATCCCGGCGGCTGGGTACCTTCATTCAACTACGGGAGCCAGGCCCACTGAAAGGAGAGCCAAGCTGGTGCCACGCCACGAGGGAAAATCTTGGAAAATCGCTGGAAACATAGAAATATAGGAAAATGACAAAACGAAAGGCCAAAATGCAATTTCAAACCTCCAGCCCATCCCAAGAAAACCTAGGAGCCATGTACATAGAAGAAAATACTAGCCATACACCTGAAATGCATGAAATGATATCAACTGAAATAAAGAAACAAGTACGGGAAGCTATGAGGGAACTCGAATCAGAAATATTCTCCCAGGTAAAAGAAGAAATGATAAAAGTAGTGAAAGAAATACTGAATGCATCCAACAAAGACACAGCTAAACAATTATAGGAACAAAGCAAAATGAGAGAATCCCTGAATGAACAGTTTAAGAGACAAACAGAATGCATTAAGCAGATTCAAAGAGATATACAGGAAATCAAAAACTCTAATGAAAGTTGCAAAAACTGCCTCAACGAAAGTGAAGATAGAATCTCAGACCTTGAAGATAAGATTGCAGCTAGAGAACAGGAAAGGAAATATCTTCTAACAATAACAAAAAATCAGGAAATAACAATTCAACAGCTGCAAGATGATGCCAAAAACCAATATAAGATTAATAGGGATAAAAGAAAAAGAAGGGGACAACACAAATGATATAAGAGGCTATTTACAGAAGTAATAGCTGAAAACTTCCCAAACATGAGTATGGAAACTGATATACAGATTAGTGAGGCATATAGAACTCCAAATAGCCAAAACCAAAACAAAACTAAACCCAGACATATAATAATTATGATCCCAGAAATCCAACATAAGAACAGAATATTAAAAGCTGTGAGAGAGAAAAGACAGGTCACCTATAAAGGAAAACCTATCAGAATCACAGCAGACTTCTCAACACAAACAATGAAGTCAAGAAGAGCAAGGTCTGAAGTTTTTCAGATCCTTAAAGAAAACGACTTCCAACCCAGACTTATGTACCCTGCAAAACTGTCCTTCAAAATGGATGGAGAAATAAGATACTTCCATGACAAAGAACAGCTGAAGAACTTCATGATCACCAAACCAAACCTACAAAGAATACTGAAAGACATTCTAGATACACATAGGAAAAAACCACTAAGCAAGACAGACAATTAAACAGAATGGAAAGCTAAGATACAACATCAGAAAGATAACATGTCAACAATAAACC